>VMDO01032070.1:0-11381 GCA_007922755.1 Pedetes capensis
ACAATATAGTAGTTTCATGAAAAAAAAAGCTAATGACAGAAAAACTAAAACAACTCTATTTGCATACCAGTCTGAATGATTTGCTTTTTGATAATCAGGGCTCAGATTTACTGATTTCATTTATTCTATCCTTCTATAATAATATTGTTTCAGGATATATTGTGACATACAAGAATGAGACTAGTAGGCCCTCTTCCCTGTCCTAGGAAGTGGTAATCACTTACTTTTTAGCTTGGGATCTTTCTTGTTCCAGTTCCTCAGGAAATTTTTGATTTAACAGAATTTTAAAATCACTGTTAAACAGATAGCTCTTTTGCTTAGCAAATATTATATTTTAAAATATAACCCATGACTTGGAAATATTGTTTCATTTATGTAATAAACAGCTATAGACTATTTAGTGATGTCAAGAAACATTATATTTCTTGACAAATTAGGAACATCAGGAAACATATCTCTGCCTTCAATATTTTAATTTCTAAAATAAAGAGATCTTTATAGATCTCCTTCCACTGAAACCTAATTATGACAAAACAACTTTTGAAAATTAGTTAATAGATAAAAATATATTAATTCTCCTTTAATTGGCAAGCAAATTGACTTACAAATAAACTAAAAAAGTCAAAATGTATCTGCTTCCATTTATGTAAATTGCCAATAGTTGATAATACTATATCATGCATTAAAATTTTATTAAAAGAGTATATGTCATATTAAGGTTTTTTAATAAAAAGAGAATATGGCATTGCTTAAATGAATGGTTATTTTAATATGATTCTAGAAGTGTATATTCTAAAGCAACATCAGATCTAGATTTAAGGTTAGAAATGCTAGAATGAAGTTTCATATATTTGGAGAGTCTTTACATCTATTAGATATCAGAAATTGTCTTGAAATGATTTTAGACTTAATATCTTTTCAAAATACCTTGGGTTTCAGGGGAGATAAACTATATACAAAAGCCGCTGCCTAAAAGTGTAATCTGGTTTTATTTTTGGTTTTGCTTTTTAATAAATAGGAGCTCCGTGTTGCCACCCAGGAAAAAGAAAGTTCCTCTGGGAGATGCATGCTTACTCTCCTTGGACTTTCCTTCATCTTGGCAGGACTTATTGTTGGTGGAGCCTGCATTTACAAGTACTTCATGCCCAAGGTAATAATTAAAATTCTTATACTTTAAATTACTAATTACTTTATATTTCATATCAACCAAAATAATTCTGTGGTAGTCACCAGAGAAATGAAGACTGACAGCCAGTTTTCCAAAGACCTTTCAGTCCAAAAAATTGATTGGCTTTCATGGTGATAACTATAATCAACAAGCCTAAACTTAGCATACAGTACAATAAATTGATATGAGTGTAAGAAGTAATTTAAAATGCCATGTTAGAGAGTATTCGATGGTTTAAACGTTCTCATTTTTTTCTTGTAGAGCACCATTTACCGTGGAGAGATGTGCTTCTTTGATTCTGAGGACCCTGTAAATTCCCTTCGTGGAGGAGAGCCTTACTTCTTGCCTGTGACTGAGGAGGCTGATATTCGTGAGGATGACAACATTGCAATCATTGATGTGCCTGTTCCAAGTTTCTCTGACAGTGATCCTGCAGCAATTATTCATGACTTTGAGAAGGTAGGTTTATCATTCTTATAGATATTCCAGGATGTTCCCGTTATCCTAGTGCATTAACAGGCAATGAATCCATTCATAAATGTACATCATTTTGGAGCAAAACCTGTTCATTCTTTTGTTGTTTGGTACACATTAGTTAAGTTTGAAAGGCCATAGGTTCTTGTTCTAGGGGTTCTTGGAAAATCTGCCGTACTGATATCTTCCATATTTTACCTAATGTTTTATCCCCCCACCCCAACAGGGAATGACTGCTTACCTGGACTTGCTTCTGGGGAACTGCTATCTGATGCCCCTCAATACCTCCATTGTTATGCCTCCAAAGAATTTGGTGGAGCTCTTTGGCAAACTGGCGGTATGTATTTTGGAGGTCAAATTTTTCTATAAACATTTCCAAATAATTTTGCTTCCTAATTCTGAAAAATTAATGAGTTGAGGCAAAACATTCCATTTCACTGAAATAATTTTTAAATAAAAAAGTATGTTGTGGCAAAATGGATGGAACTGGAATACATTATATGAGGCAAAAGAAGACAGAGAGAAAGACAAGTACTCTATGTGAAAGTTAAAAATAAGTAGACCTGAAAGCAGTATAGTCATTAATAGTTGTTGGGAAGTATATGTAGGGAAAAGTAGATAAAGGGAGGTTGGATTTGATAAATGTACACTGTTCACTGTGGAAAAAATCACACTGATTCCCATTAATATATACAATTAATGCGTGTTAACTAAGTAATAGAATAATAATAAAGTGTGTTGTGAACCTAAAACTGCTCTAAAAATGAAGTCTATTTTTAATAGAGTATTTATTAAAGGATATCTGTTATAGGTAAGGGTTTAAATAATGTCTTTAAGAATTTCCCATTTTGATCTTTCTTCTTTTCATTTTTAGAGTGGCAAATACTTGCCTCACACATACGTGGTTCGTGAAGACCTGGTTGCTGTGGAGGAAATTCGTGATGTTAGTAACCTTGGCATCTTTATTTACCAACTTTGCAACAACAGAAAGTCCTTCCGTCTCCGTCGCAGAGACCTCTTGCTGGGTAGGCAATTTATTGCTTTATTTATTCTGTGTTATTGGATAGATGGAAGAGAGTGAGGGTAGAGTACAGGGGAAAGTGAAGGGCAAGTATAGATATCTTTTCATATACAATGAAAATTCAAAAACCACTTTTTTGTGCATTTCCTCACAGGTTTCAACAAGCGTGCCATTGATAAGTGCTGGAAGATTAGGCACTTCCCCAACGAATTTATTGTTGAGACCAAGATCTGTCAAGAGTGAGAGACAACACATAAAGAGTATCCGTGGTAATAAGAAGTCAGAGATTTACAATATGACTTTGACATTAAAGTTTATGGGATACTCAAAATATTTACTCATGCATTTACTCTATTGCTTATACTGAAAAAGGAAAGAAAAAAACCTACTAACCACTGCAAGCTATTGTCAAATTTTAGTTGAATTGGCATTGCTTGTTGTTTGAACCTGAAGTTAAATAATTATCTTTTTCTTTTGAATTTATAGGGTTTAGATTTCTGGAAGCAGCATGAATATGTCAGCTAACATCCTGACAATAAATCCCATCCTCTGTTTTTATTTAAAGCAGGCTCTTCATACAAATAGTAGAGCATGCTTTAAATTTAAAATATTTAAAATTGTTTTTCATGTTTTTGTATAAAGCATGTCAAATCTCTTAACATTGTTTTGTTTTGTTTCTCATTTTGTTCCACTTTACTGAATTTAGAAATTACATCTGTTCATTTCTGTTAGGTGCTCTGTGATGAATCTCACTTATATGTGAACAATTTTCATGAGGAAGTCATTTTTCACAAATGTACTGATTCTTTCTCACTGATATTTGTATTGTGAAATCCACAAAACTGTATAGGTGCTGAATGCTGTAAGGAATTTAGGTTGTATGAATTCTGCAACCCTATAATAAACTATCATATTCAAGCATTGTTAAGTTTTATTTCATCATCACTTGAAGGCTACTTAATTTGAAAGATATTATTATTTGTTTAGCTTTTGTATATCTGTAACAGATGTAAAATTATGAGTCTTACTCTACTACCAATCCTGCTTCAACATATTTATATTGTATAATCTCATATTTTACTCTTTTTGCCATTATGCCAATTACTCTTTTACAAATAGCCCATAATTTGCTTATCATATAAGTCCAACTACTTATGAATAACCTCAAGCCTACAGCAATTTTGAATTTTCAGTTTTTCCTTTTTCAAAAAAATGTAAACAACCACATGCAGCTATAACAGATCACTAAAATTTAACCTTAGAAAAGATGTTGATGGATTTTCACATTTCTGTGATCTTTACTCACTTATCTAAGAGTATAAACTCCATACCAAGGGAGCTACTATAAGAGCATAGGCTGTGTACCAAGAGAGCCAGTACTATAGATTATTTCCCTCATATTTGGGGAAGAAAATTGTCCCTGATACCATTGATCACCTGCTGGTAGTGACTATTGCTCAGTTTCTGTAGTCAAAATTACCCAGTCAAATCCACAGCTTAAATACCAGCATTATTTTTAAATAAAATAAGTTAACATTTAACTTCAAAAATACAGAAATAAAACATATCATATCACAAAACTTGAAACATATAGAAAGAAAATAAAGATGCAATAATTAGAAAACAGCAACAGTAACTCATAAATTCAAGAACTGGTTCTTAGCTGGGCACAGGGGCATGTGCCTGCAGGGTCAGCTACTCAGGAGGCAGAGGTAGGAGGGTCACCTAAAGCCACAAGTTCAAGACCAACCTAGGCAACATACCACAACCCCAGCTGAAAAACCAAATAAGTAAATAAAATAGGCAAAATTAAAAAAAAAACTGATTCTTTATAAAGAAGGAGAATATTTACAAAGAATTTGACAAAATGCAACAGCCATTCATTATATTAAAATACACAGAGAAAATTAAGGAATGTCTTCTCTCCAAATTTATCTTAAATAGTCATCATGATGCCTAGTAGTGAATTGCAAAAAAGGGTGCTGGCTATTGCTTATTCAGTGTTCTAGACATTTTGGTAAATGTGATAATATGCAAAACAAATAAATAGTATCACTTTTTAAAAAGAATGAGATTGTTTTTATTACTAGATAAGGCTGGTTAACTATTAGACACTAGTGGACTAAACCAAAAATTTTCAAAATTAAGAAAACAAAAGCTAAAGACTTTCTTTATACCATCAACAATCAAATAAAGACTAATACTAGCAAGTAAAAAATATTTTGTGCAAAATAGCAACAGGAACATAAAGTAGCACCAAAAGAAATTTGTGGAATTATTACGGGAAAAAAACATAAAACTCAATTGAAAGATATAAATGAAGAATCAAGTAAATAGGGAAGAAAGAAAAAAACATTAAAAATAGATAAATTCTTCCTCAAATTAATTAACTTGTTTAACCCCATCCCAATCAAAATTCTAAGAACATTGGTTTGGGAATTAATTTTTAGTAAAATTATTTGAAAACTCATCTGGAAGTATAAGTAACTTGGAACAGGTAATGGAGAAAATGAAAAAAAATTTAGGGGCAGAGATGTCTTACATGAACTACTATTAAACCACAATCAAGTTTATAATAATTTTAACAGTGACTTTACCCCAAGTTACAGCATATACTGCCAAGAAAGAGCCTAGCATATAAAAGAACTGTATCTTTTTTAACAGTTCTTAGGAGTTGAACCCAAGGCCTCACACATACTTCACAAGTGAATGCTCCATCACTGGGCTGTTCTCCTGGCCCATTTTTTATTCTTTTTATTTGGAGACAGTGACATACCAAGTTATGCCACATGTGTCTGGCCTCCAACTTGCAATCCTCTTGCCTCTGCCTCCCCAATCACTGGGATTAAAGGTGTGCTCCACCAAGCCTGGCTAAGAACAGTATATTGATCAAAGTTCCATGTGTTGTATATCAAAGTATGTTGGTAAAAGTGGCTAATTGAAAAAACAAAAGTCCTAATTGCTATAATATGAATAGCATGAGATTAGCTGCCCTCCAAGTGCAGCATCTCCTAAATTTTTACAACTAACAAATATTTTTTAAAAAAGAAAAATATCCAAAACCCTAAAAGTATAACTAAATGACAATCTGATGCTGGAATCTGAAAATTGATATGCAACAGATATTAGCGCTCTGATTATCTTTCCACTACCTCAGAACCCACAGGGCTGAGATTTAGCTCAGTTGGCAGAGCACTGCGCTACAGTGTCTAAGGTCCGGAGTTCAATTCCCAACACCGCAAAAATGGGAGAAGGACCTGGCAATCCATTCCCAAGGTAATCCCGAAGCAGTCAGCCATTGAAAACCTGATGAGGGTCGCTATGAGTCGGATCCCTACTCGACGGCACCGAACAACAACAACAACCTCAGAACCCAGAATCCATATATACCAGAAAATTGGGCAGCCATCTAGCTGAAACATGTTCTGTGAAACATAGTTTTAGGTTCAGTAACTACTGCCACCTTTCCCTTCAATCTGTTTAACCTCCCCAAGTGGTTATACATTCATTCATTTATCATTTGTCGGGCATTGTTGTGGGCAGTGGGCATGCACACAGTAGTGAGAAAAAGACATGAAAACTACCACTATTAGACATATAGTCTTCTGAAGGAAGACTTTTATTTCAAACAATTGCAAAATTTTATCATAAAGAAAAGTAATAAAGTGATTATGAGAGTTCATAGTGGAGGGAAATTTTGGACTATTAGTAAGGCATAACTGAGAATATAAAATTTAAGCTGAAAGGTGAATAATATAAAGTAAATTAAAAGAGATAATTTCAGGCAAACATATGTGGGAGCTAAGTCCTTAAGGCAGAATGGAGTGTGATTGTTATAGAGAGGGAATAAGAAAGGGATTGCAGCACACTGAGTGAAGAGAACTACATGAAAAAGAAGTTGGAAAATAGGCACAATCCAGATCATAAAGGACACTGTAAGCTATTTGAAAAACACTTTTTGTTTCATAGTTAAAGTAATGGGAAACCATTAAAGAGTTTTAAGCAGGATCATAGATGGAAGCAGACTGGTATTTTTTTTCTTTTTTGAGATAGGATCTTGCTGTATAGCCCAGGCTGGCCTGGAACTCAATGGGTAGCCCAGGCTGGCCTCAAACTCCTGCCTCAGCCTCCTGAGTTCTGGAATTACAGACATGTACCATCATTTGCAACAAAATTGGTAGTTTGGAAAACTACTTTGACCATAACGAAGGAAATAGAAGGGCACAAAATGGAAAATAGTAAGATCAGTTAAGACATTCCAGTAGTCCATGCAAGAGATAATAGCACATTGGACTAAGCAAACAGCAATGATGAAAGAAAGAAGGAGAGTAAGGATTTAGCTCAGTGGGTAGAGCGCTGCACTGCAGTCTCTGAGGACCTGAGTTCAATTCCCAGCACCGCAAAAATGGGAGAAGGGCCTGGCAATCCACTCCCAAGGCAATCCCGAAGCACTCAGCTGTTGAAAACCCTATGAGAGTCACTATGAGTTGGATACCGACTCGATGGCACCTAACAACAACAACAACAAGCTAAAATATATTTTGGTATAAAATTGACAGAGAATAATTATGGATTGGGTTTGTAGGGTAAGAGGAGGTTTGTCCTTTACTTCTAGATTTATGGCTTATAGCCTTGAAAAAGTAATGTGACTTGGCCTAGGAGACCCCAGAACTTAATCAGAGAAAATAAAGGGAATTTGATGTTTAACATATCGCTCAGGGTCTTGGCAGCAAACAAATGGCACCATCAAATTGGATAATGTTGTGAGGTTAATGAAGGAATGAATTATAAGGTATAAGAAAGGCTAACAAAACCCAGCAAATCTCTGTGAAGCTCACAAGGAAGAGCAACAATGGTGAAACTTCATGCCCTCTGACATTAAAAATGCCAGAAGAAAGAATAATTTCCAGAACATGGAAAGACTAACTATAGGTAAAGACTTTCCCTGACAGCAGCTATGGCCTTTGATTTAGGGACACAGACAACTTGCCCTTTAATTGCCTACTGTTGTTTCCCATTGGCTAAATTCCACGAAAATCCAGAGGAAGAGGAATGCATTGATACAGTCTACAAAGGTTGATCTCTTGGATATAAGCAGAATGGATGAATGAAGAGTGACTTGGAAGAACCAGAAAAAGAATAAACAACATAAGCTATTCCTTTTTCTCCTCAGCATCTATTCTTATGCATATAAGAGAAAATATTTGTTATGTTTACAATCTAAAATGTCCCCCAAAAATCACATGTTTGAATACTTGGTCCTCAGGTGGTGGTGCTGTCCTGGGAAATTGTATTAGAGGTCCCCAGCAACAGGCCCTGCTTCCTGCCTCTCTCTCATGTCTTCCCTGGCACCATGCATTTCTGCCTCCATGGACTGAAATCCTCTAAACTGTGAGCCCCAATAAACCTCTTCTCCCATAAGTTGTTTGTGTCAGGTACTTTGCCATAGTGATGCACAAGTTAATACAGAATATTGGTACTAGAGAATGGGATTGTGGCTCTGCAGAAACCTGACCATGTAGTTCTTACATTTTTGGACTTTTTGGTGGGAAGAGTTTGGAGATGCAGGCTAGAGAAGCCCTTGAATGCTGTAAATAGTGCTTTAGGGGTGGTTCTCCTGAAAGTTCCAAAGACCAGAATGGCAATAGAAATGTAAACAGTAAAGATGGGGCTCACAGGATTTCAAAAGAAGATGACATCATTGGCAATTGAATTAGAGGCCATTTGTGTTACATTCTGGAAAAGATTTTTTTATGCAGTTTGCATATATCCTAAATATATGAGTGAGGCCAAATTTAAAAGTAATTGACTAAACTAATTTAATGAAAGAAATATCACCAGAGTAGCATAATTATTTTTTGGTACTTTGAGGTTGAACCCAGGGTTTTATGCGTACTTTTCAAGTACTCTACCACTGAACTGTATCCCCAGCCTCTCTTTTTTATGTTTATATCTTAAGATAGCATCTCACAAAGTTATGCAGGCTCCCTCTGGCCTTGGATGTGCAGTGTAATCTTCCTGACTATCTCCCAAGGCTCTGGGAATATTGGCACACATCACAGTGCCCAGTGAGAGTAGCATAATATTGAGGATGTGATATGGTTTTTGCTTGGCGTTTTTTTCAAGATTTATAATGAAAAAAAAAAAACAACAGAGGAAAAGACATAGAAAAGAGACCTGTAAACTGTACACTTTGGGGAGAAAAACATCCATGAGTTTAAAGTTACTGTGGCCAGAGTGAGTTTGGAGAAAGAGGCCATGATTGTTAAAGAGCTAATCACTATTAAGGAGAAGCCACATAATTTCTGCTGAAACAAGAGGAATGGCTTGGGGTCAAAGAAAGAGTTGGCCAGGCCCCTCTCACTGAAGACCCCAGGGTCTGATACCACAAACCCATTTGAAAGACTTTCCTTTGAAAAGCGTGTCTGAAAAACTAAGCCTCTGGGATACCCTAGTGGAGAAGAATGGTCAAGAGCACAGAGAGGCTACTGCTGCAGCCATGGTCAAAATGGGCCCACTTACTGCTTGAGCGGACAGCAGACCTTCACATTGTCCACATGGTGCTAGTTTTGCAGGCATGCAGAATGCAAGGATTAAGGGATCATGAAGGTTTCCACCAAGGTTTCATATAATATGCCCCTACGAGGCCAGGCGGGGCTGGGATTTAGCTCAGTTGGTAGAGCACTGCGCTGCAGTCTCTGAGGTCCAATTCCCAGCACCACAAAAATGGGACAAGGACCTGGCAATCCAATCCCAAGGCAATCCTGAAACAGTCAGCCATTGAAAACCCTATGAGGGTCACTATGAGTTGGATATTGACTCAACGGCACCTAACAACAACAACAACATGAGGCCAGGCAATGTTTACCAGGGTCAGACTCTGTGTAGATTATCTCCAAAGGAATGATGCATGAAGTTTTGAGGATGGACATTAACCTGCAATGGATATCCCTGGAGTTTGGAGATGTCAGCAATGTGAAATGTCTGCCAAGGGAAGCTACTGGCAATGAGTGGACCCAGCCCAATAGGGCCATGTGGCTGCAAATGGCAAGGTCATAGAGGTGAAACTGCTCAACTGTGTTGGAGCCCAAATGATGCCATCGCATGTGCCAGATGCCAGACTTGGAGCTATAGGTTTTGTGTGCCCTGCTGGATTTCATTGGTGCTTTGGACCAATCTTCCCTTTTTGTGCCCCTATTCCTCCTTTTTGGAATGGGAATGCTCACTCTGTGCCGTTCTATGTTGGAATTATGTGACTTTGGGTTTTTTGTTGTTGTTTTTTTGTTTTGTTTTGAAAGGGACCACAGAAAAGTGTTATGTGAGTCTCAGTGGAGACTTTGGACTTGGATTTTTGAGCAAGATTGAGGCTATTAAGACTTTGGGGACTCTTGGAGTCAGCATAAATGTATTTTGCATTATGAAATGACCATGAACCTTTGGGGGCCTGAGGTAGAGTTTTATGGTTTGAATCTAAAATGTAACTCAAAAGTCATATGTTTGAATGCTTGGTCCCCAGGTGGTGGTGCAGTCCTGGGATGCTATAGAACTTTGAGAAGTGGGACACAGCTTACAGAGCTGGGTCACTGGGGGCAGACCTTTGGAAGTTTTACCTGCATCCCTTGCTCTAGTTGCTTTCTCTCTGCTCCTGATCCCAATGATATGTTGTTGTTGTTATTGTTGTTGTTGTTGTTGTTGTTAGGTGCCCTTGAGTCAGTGTCCAACTCTTAGTGACCCTATGTACAACAGGCGAAACACTATTGCCAGTGCTTCTCTGCTATTCATAGGATTTTCAATGGTGGATTGATTTTTGGGAGTGGGTTGCTGGGTCCATCTCCCATGCCTACAGCACCTTGTGTTCTCAGGTGGTCTCCCATCAAAGTACTAACCAGGCCTGACCCTGCATAGCTTCCGAGATGTGATGGGATCGGATGCCACAGTGCTGTAGCTGCAGGACCTGTGATGTGAGGAGGTTCTTTTCAACAGGCCCCACCTCAAGCCATGCTACCATGCCTGCTTTGCTGCCATGTCTTCCTGCCTTTATATACTAAAATACTCTAAACCAGGCAGGGCCAACACGTGGCCCATGGGTCACATGTGGCCTGGGAGAGCTGGCAATTCAGTTCCACAAAATCTTTTAATGTAGTGTGGGGGTTTTTTAGTATTGATTTTTCTTCATGGCACCCCTTGTTATATAGATGCACTAACAATATTATATGACTTTTGTATGGCCCAAGACAAGTTCTCCTTACTTGATGCAGCCAAGGGATGCCAAAAGATTGGACATCCCTGCTGTAAACCATGAGCCCCAATAAATCTTTCCTCTCATAAGTTGTTTCCATCAGGTGTTTTGCAACATCAATACATAAACAGATTTATACAATATTCCTATCCCCAAGACCAAGAATACACAAATTTCCATTGTCTACAATATAATAGCAATGTCAATTTTATATTTTTAACTGAAATGAAAATGTTAGTCAATACCATTTCTTTTTATATAAGGCAATAGGGTGGTAAAAGAGAAAAAGAAACAAAGTAAAGCATAACTCTTTCAGTACCTGATTTTTAGCTCCTTTTATGAGTCTTAAGTTGATAATCATAGTTTTCTTTTTTCACAATTAGTTCCTTATTTTCCATTGCCCTATGCAATACCTTGGCCAGATGAGCTTTCTTTTATCGAGTAGAATAATACAAATCTTTATCACAGCAAGACCTGAG
>VMDO01032071.1:0-20001 GCA_007922755.1 Pedetes capensis
TACCTCTTCAACCTCTATGCTGAGCATATAATCTGAGAACCTGGACTTTATGGAAAAGAACGAGGCATCTTGCTTGGAGGAAGGCTCATTAACAACTTGCATTATGCAAATGACACAACTCTGATGCTGAAAGTGAAGAGGATGTGAAACATTTACTGATGAAGATGGAAGAGCACAGCCTTCAGTATGGATTACACCTCAACATCAACAAAACAAAATCCTTACAACTGGGTCAGTACACAACTTCATGATAAATGGAGAAAAGATTGAGATTGCCCCAAATTTTGCTTTACTTGTTTCTATAATCAACATGCATGGAAGCAACAGTGAAGAAATCAAAAGATGCATTGCCCTGGGAGAAGCTGTTTCAAAAGTTCTCTTTAACGTTCTGAAAAGTAAAGATGTCACATTGAAGACAAAGGTGCACCTGACTCATGCCATGGTATTTTCTGTTGCATCATATGCATGTGAAAGCTGAATATTGAACAAGGGAGACAGTAGAAGAATTGATGGTTTTGAATTATGGTGCTGGAGATGAATATTGAATGGGCTGCCAAAAGAACCAACATGTCTGTCCTAGAAGTGCAAGTACAGTGCTCCTTGGGAGCAAGGATGGCTAGACTGCATCTGGCTTATTTTGAACATGTTGTCAGGAGAGACAAATCTCTGAAGAAGAACAACATTTTTGGGAGAGTGGCAGGTCAATGAAAAAAAGGAAGACTTTCAGCTAGATGGATTCACACAGTGTCTGCAATAATGGGCTTAAAAATTGAAAAGGTTGTGTGCCTGGCACAGAATCGGGGAGTGCTTTGTTCTGTTGTACACAGGGTTGCTATGAGTTGGACCTGACTCTAGGACACCTAACAACAAACAATTATAACTTATTTCCAGTTGCTTTATTCATGTTTAGTCATGACATGAGAGAGTATGAACTTTTTTCTCCTTTGTAGTTCCTCCTCCAGTGTTGGCCTCCTGCTGACTTGACTTGATTTCTTGAAAAGAGGCTAAGGAGTCATGGTGTGGGTTTTTTTTTTTTTTTCTTCTCATACTTGGGGGTTGAACCCAGGACCTTGCATATACTTTGCAAGTGCTCCAACAGCCTTTTTGTTTTTGTTTTTGTTTTTGTTTTGAGATAGGGTCTTGGTAAGTTACACAGGCTGTCTCTGACCTTGAACTTGCAGTCCTCCTTGTCCTGCCTCTAGAGTCACTGGAATTACAGGTATGTGCCAACCATGCCTTGCATACGATGTGGTATTCCAGGCCTGTGTGGAAACCATGTGGGATGAAAGGTAGAAATCCCTCCACAGGAAAGGAGGATTCATGATAGAAGGTTTTTGGCAAGACACCCAGAAAACCTGTGATGACCAGAACTTGTAATAAGGCAGTGTTTTCCTGTCAGATAGCAATGCTAGACTGAGAGGTATCCTCGGAACCTCTTGAACCTCCTCCTGAATCTTTCTGGAGTGATCTGCCTTTCCTCCTCCAGGTGACTAGATGCTTCTGGGAGCCAGTAAGAAGAATTGAGGGTCTTCCTTTGACCAAAACCAAGTGCATCTTTGTGATGATGCCAGGGACTGGGCTTTGTAGCATATGATGATGAGAAATGCAGAATGAGAGGTGCCCTTGCAAAGCCATTGGCAGGTGCACTCTCTGGACCTGTATGAAAGGATCCTGTTTCATTCCAGCTGAGTTGTATTTTCATCACTGGCTTTGATTGCATTATGAGGGTTGTACTTCAGTTTGTGAAAGTCTTTCAGACTGGGTTGCTACAGTAGAGTTTAGTTTTACTCAGTCTGCATCTTTCTTTCTTAGTAAAAAAATATAAATTTTCAAACGGATGCCAATCACAAAATAAATTTAGTTGTTTGGCCCAGTGTTTAATGACTTATTTTTTTGTAACTTGTTATTTGTATTTTTTGCATGGGTAGTGGAAATATTTATAATTTCATTAATAAAAGTGAATGTGGCAAAATATCTCCTCATGAGTTACTTATGAATTATAAAAGGAAGCTTCACCTGAATCAAATCATGAGAAAACAACCAAATTCAGACTGTGGAACATTCTATGGTTCTGTGACAGATTCGGTGATAGAACAGCCAGATTGTAGAATGGACCATGAAACATTCTGGACTCTTCAAAATGTCATTGACAGGAGGGACAAAAACCATGTGGGACTGCTCTAGATGAAAGGAAACAAAAGAGACCTGGCATCTAGATGCCTCATGTAATCCCTAACTGGATCCCGGAATGGAAAGAGAATACAAAGGGCATTATTGGGGAAATCAGGGAAATTTAGATTGGGACAATGTGTTAAAAGATTATTGTGTACATATTCAAATTCCTGACTCATGAAAATGTTGAGTTTATATAGGAGAAATATCCATATTTTGGAACGATACATGCTAAAGTATTTAGGGCCAAAAATGTCATGGTATCTGTAACTTTCAGAAAATAAAAAATTGTGTGTGTGTGAAACAAATGTGGCAAAATGTTAATAGCCAGTGACTCTAGGTGAAAAGTGTATTTGTATTCATTGTATTGTTATTTGAGGTTTCCTGTAGATTTGCAAACTACTCAAAATAAAAATTTGGAAAAAATAAATTTAAAAACACAGCTGTATGGATCAATATGTTCACTGTATTAGTAAGCTGGGAGAAGGACCGGCAAGCCACTCCCAAGAAATAATCAGCCCTTGAAAACCTTATGAATAGCAGAGAAGCACTGACAAGCTTGTACGTAGGGTCGCTATGAGTTGGACACCCACTAGACGGCACCTAACAACAACAACAACATTAGTAAACTATTTTGGGACTGATTTCACTCTCATAAACTTAGACTTTGGAGGGGCAATGATTATGATGTAGTTGAATGAGAAGCTTATTTTGGAAGTGACTTTAAATTCATTTGCATCATATTTTTGGCTTTTACTTGTCCCATTTGTTAATCACATTTTAATTTAATAATGCATATTAAGCACTTATTCTGAGGATACATTAATGTTACAGCCTGGTGGGAATGACAGATGAAAGAAAATATGCCAGAGTACATGATGTGTACTCTTTTAGAAAGAGAGTGTATAACTTGCATGAAGTAGATATTATTGTTCTGTATTTGCTTAACCATTGTCTTTTGGGATAATTTTATGTTATTATTTTGATGAGCAAGTAAATAAACTGTCAGAGTGGGTTAAGTGATATACTCAGAGATGTTAGCAGGGAGCATAGGTCCCAGTTCCTGCCTTACCTTGGCACTAAGGGAGGGATCCAGAAAGTTGGTGGCAAACCTGGTCCTTGGTCATGTTTATAAATGAATTTACTAATGGACCCAGAATAGGACATAGAAGAGAGTTTATTTAGAATTGGAAAAGGAGAGAGTGCCTCTAAAGCCCGGGCAGATGGGCTTGGGGCGAGCAGGCTAGGGATTTAAGTCAGTGTGACAAGATGGGTGGAAAGATAAAGGGAGAGAGAAAGTTAAGCTTTCTAAGATAGAAATCAGAAAGGCAGGTCCAGCAGTACAGGTCCATGGAACAGTTGCATTTATGCTTCTGCGGTAGAGGTTGGGAAGTGTGTAGGACTAGCAGTGAGGTTGGGGGCATCGACCAACATCTGTGTAGAACTGCAAACAGCTGCAGACATCTGCAGGTTGCTCTGGACACTGCCAAGAGCCACGGACACTGCATACATCTGTGGATATTGTAGACTGAACACTAGACATTGCTACAAGCTGTGGACAGTACAAACTGTAAACACTGCAGACACCGCATTGCGGAGATGAGTTTCTGGGGTTTTCCAGTCCCTACCTCATTAAGGGGATATATAATCCTCTCCTCTTTTTGATCTTGTCTTCAGGTGTGTCAGATTTCTCCCACCCTTTGGCTTAGGCTGGCCTGCCTAAGCTAGGAAACAGGTTTTGCTTTTTATGTAGGAGGGGCCCTACCTCAAATGAGATTACCTTTTCCTAGAGCAGACATGGAGCACCTGTGGTCTTTATATGTAAAATGAGTTCTGGTTACAGACCAGGCCACTTGCAAAGGTGCTGCTGTAAGATTAGGCCCTTGGTAAGAAAGGTATTATCTACTAACAATCCTGCTATTGCAAAGGATATTATCTACCAAGGAATTACCATTTGTGTCAGGGGAAGCTCATGTTGATGTTCGTGTCTCCAAAGGTGCCTGGGAAGCAGATGGCTGCACAGGCCCCTTCATCCTCTATCAGAGTGGCATAGCTAATGAGTAACAGGACAATTCCCTCCATGGGGCGCTGACTCTACTACAACTTAGCACAGGCACCAGGGCAGGACCATTATGGGGTTCACCTCTGACTCTCTGCTACCTGGTATCCACACAGCTTTAATTTCCATTTATTGATTCCTTTATCCTTTCATGTCATTTATTGAACATGTATTACATACAATTCAGGAAGGCCCTGAGATAAGTAAATGATGGGCTATAACAAGCTATAATTTCAGAGGCTTTGGAGTGCGGAGTAGGGAGAGAAACAAAGATCAGATGGTACTGTCTCGTCTTACCTACTCACCTTTAAGTGCTTTGAAGTCAAAGTGCCTCACACTATGTTTTATATTAGTTTATGTGTTTTTTTTGCAGTATTAGAGGTTGAACCCAGGGCCTCATACATGCTAGGCAGTGCTCTACTGCTGAGCTGCACCTTCTGCCCCTTTTATAAATTTTGAGACAGGTCTCACTAAGTTGTGCGGGTGGCCTTTGGTCTCAAACTTGCAATCCTTTTGCCTCAGCCTCCCAAGTAACAAGGGAGGATGAGGCCCGTGGTGCTCAGCTATTATCTTCCATATTAAAACATTATTTAAAAGACTACATTGTATCTCTACTTAAACAATCATCAATAAAATTCAAGCCACGTTTAGCTTGTTATGAAGGCATGTAAGGAGAAGATTACAACTCAGTCCTTCTGGGCCGATCCCCTCCCCGCCTTCTCTTGGACCCCAAAATATTTCTTTGAAAAATTTGAAAAGCAAAACTTTTCCTTTGCTTTTCTACTTCTAATGAGTTCACCCCCTAATACATTCTGGTTTCATAAGAAGCCCTCATTTATATCAGTGAATCTTAAGCGTCACTCCGGTAATGCTTTGAAGTATTTTTAGTGGTTGAAAAGTAAACATAGGCACCTGATAGTAAGAAAGGAGCTTAACAGAAGGAGCCATAGAACCCATATGATTTTTAATTATCAAGCAGGAAAGAATAGATCCCTGCCTGCTGATTTAACATGCCTGAGCCAGGCTGTGAGCTCTCTTCAGACACCACTTACTGCCTCAGGCGATGTTTTCAATGTGCAAGTCTCAGGGGATTTCCTACTGAGCTGGAGCACTGGGCAAGAATTGACTGGAAGTTACACAGCAGTGGTAGTGATAAATAAAACTTGTTGTTGTTGTTGTTGTTAGGTGCCAAGGAGGAGTCGTGTCCGACTCATAGCGACTCTTACAGGGTTTTCAATGGCTGATTATTTCGGGATTGGCTTAGTAGTGGATTGCCAAATCCCTCTCCAGTAAATAAAACTTACAAGCTGTAAATTCTAATAGAATCAGAAGAAAACAAATGCAAGCTAGGTGTGCTGCGGTGCATGCTTATAATCCCCGTATTTTGGGAACTGAGGCCCGAGGGTTCATGAATTCCAAATCAACCTGGACTACATAGTGAGGTTGTAAACCTTGTTTGAAAAACAAATGAACAAGTGAAAAACTGAATGGAACCTACAAGTAGAGCACAGGTATGTTGGAGAACCTCAGGAACAAGTTCCCAATGATAAAAAAGGGGGTGGGGGAGGGAAATAGTTTACTTTATTTTATTTATTCCCATTTATTTATGATAAATGTTGGTGGGGTACAGAATAATAAGGCTTTTGCTGTTTCCATTATGCAGCTATTACATCACATTTGTTTATACTTTCATCAATTTACATATTTCACAGAAAATTTTGATTAATATATACAGCAAAAAATCATATGCATTTATGGGTTATATTCCCATTTCCCCCCCATGTATTTGTATTGTTGCATCATCTATTTTGAGATTATCCTCTTCCTCTACATTATTAACCCTCTGCTTGCCCCCTTCCTCAACTTTGGCTCCCCACCTCACCTCCCGTTAGACCCCCTCCTTTATTTCTACTCTAGAGGGAAGCATGTTAAAGGGAAACACTTTATCTGATTGGTGTTGGAAGATGACTCAGTGGAATGAGTGCCTTATTAAATTAGGCACAGGTGACAGGCTCATATAACAAGCCAGTGGGGCTGCTAGACTTGACATTTTTAACTGCTAGGGTGATGCTTCAAAGGGATCGTTTAGAAGCAGGATGAAGCAAATCAGAGGCTCCCTCTGGGCCATGGAGGCTACTTCATTTATGTGGCTTTTTGGAAGCAGGAAGTGCAACTTTGGAAAACCAACACACTAATCTTTCACGTCTGCAGCTATAGCACCCTAGCATCTGATCCCGCCTGATCTCAGCAGCTGAGCAGGATTGGTCTGGTTAGTGCTTGGATGGAAGACCACCTGGGAATACCAAGTGCTATAGGCTTGGGAGAACTCAGCGTGGCAAACCAGTCCCCCAAAAAATCAGCCATTGAAAACCCTATGAATAGCAGAGAAGCACTAACAGTACTGTTGTACATAGGGTTGCTATGAGTTGGACACAGACTCGAGGGCACCTAACAAAAAGAACAAATAATGCTCCAGGTGTATTCTAACATTGCTCCCCACCCCGGGCTCCCTATAATGAAGTTTTTAGCATATTTGGAAATAAGGATGCTTGGAACCTCTCTGACAATTTATTTTCTCCAGGATGAAACAAGTCCAGTATTAAATACCCATCAGATCCTGTGGCATAATGCTCAGTGCTACAGTGAATAGAATACACCTAGGCTCAGGATTTTTAAACCTGCAAGATGTGATCTTGTTGTTATTGTTGTTGTTAGGTGTTGTGGAGCTGTGTCTGACTCATAGTGACCCTACGTACAGCAGACAAAACACTACCTGACACTGCACCATGTCCAACACCATTGTTAGTGCTTCTCTACTATTCACTAGGATTTAGCTCAGTTGGTAGAGTGCTACTCTGTGTGTTCTGACACCCTGGGTTCCTTCCCCATCACCACAACAATTGGGAGAAAGACCTGGCAGCCCATTTCCGAAATAATCAGCCATCAAAAGCCCTGTGAACAGCAGAGAAGCACTGACAATAGTGCCAGGCATGGCACAGCGTCAGGTAGTGTTTCATCTGTTGTATGTAAGGTGGCTATGAGTTGGACTTGACTCAACAGCACACAACAACAGCAACAACAACAACAATAACAACAATCTCTGCTATTCATAGGGCTTTTGATGGCCAATTGTTTCAGGAGTGGGCTGCTGGGTCCTTCTCCCAAGCCTACAGCACCTAGCAATCTCCCACCCAAGTACTAAGCAGGCCCAACCCTGTTTGGCTTCTGAGATCTAATGAGATCATATGCAAGGGTGGTATGGCTGTAGAGAAATTATAATTTAGTAAATACTTTTTTTGTGGGGGTGGTTCTGTGATTTTGGGAGTTTGGTGGAAAGGTAAAGAATGTGTGGAATGATTATTGTAATAAAAAATAATTTCATTTAAGGCTGGGTGTGGAGCACACCTGTAATCCCAGCTACTCAGGAGGCTGAGGCAGGAGGATCACAAGTTCAATGTCAGAGGCAGTTTGTGTAACTTAGAGCCTGTCACAAAATAAAAAATAAAAAAGAACTGGAGGCACTTTTCACAATAGCAAGGATATGGAACCAACCAAAGTGCCCATCAACGGAAGAATGGATAAAAAAATATTGTGGTACATATATGCAAAGGAATACTACTCAGCAATTAAAAATAATGTCATTTGCAGTAAAATGGCTGGCACTGGAAAATATCATCTTAAGTGAACAAACACAAGCTCAAAAAGAGAAATACCATATATTCTCACTCTATGTGGGAGCTGAATCATACTTAAATGAAGAAAAAATCGTATACATAAATTGATATATTAAAAATGCACATCTAAACTTTGTGAAGAAGGGACAATATAAACAGTAGAAAAAAGGAGGGAGGGAATGAGCAGAGGGAAGCAAAGATTGCAGGAGGTGGCCTGGGGAGGAGGGTCAATGTGGAGGGATGAATGGGGAGAGGATAATCTCAATGTAAGGGATACAATTTCCAAGGAGATTCTCTGGGCTGTATACTGGCTCTTGGTCCTGGAAGGGCTTAGCACACACTTTCCATTGCATGCCATCAAACTTCTCTGATATATTGACTTGACATATAGATTAAAATGCTGCATAGGTTTGTTGAAATTCAACAGCATATTGGTTAAGGTGTGACAAAAATGGTATCAGTGTGTGTACTTGGTGGAGAAAGAAAGATGATGATTTTGCTTTTGGACATGGTAAGTTTGAGAGGCTGTACCCAGGCAAAATGTCCAATAGACAATTAGAAATAAAGTCCTGGATCTTGGATTGGAGTTGCAGCTGGATGTATTGCCTTGGGAATCAGCATCCTATAGAAATGGTTAAAGTTGTGGATAAACAAGGTGACTTTAATAACTATATTTCTTTTGATTTACCAGCTCTTTCACGTGGCCTATGTTTTAATTAAATTTGCAAATTCTCCTCGCCCTGATCTTTGGGTCCTGGAAAGATCTGTAGACTTTGGAAGTACCTACTCACCATGGCAATATTTTGCTAGTAAGTATTCTTTCTTACCATGTTATGAGGGCCCTTAATTATTTGAAACTGATCAAGACTATGGATGTAATGAGAAAATTAGTCTCTCAGTGTGCCTGGGTAGGGACTGGTCAATTCTAACCTCCTAAATTACTCTCAGATCATTCTCAATGAAAGTACATGTACATTGATTCCAAGGATACCACACACAGAACTGAAATTGTAACTTCTTTAATGAAACAGTTCTTGCCACTATTTGGGGGAGGAGGCTATAACTGGGCCACAATTCTCATCCTTTTCCTTTTATGTAGAAGCAGGAACTAAGTCCAATCTTTATGCATCATGCATTTATGGATTATATTCCCATTTCCCCCATGTATTTGTATTGTTTCATCATCTATTTTGAGATTATCCTCTCCCTCTACATTACCCCTCTGCTTTCTCCCTTCTTCAACCTCGGCTCCCCACCTCACTTCCCGTTAGATCCCCTCCTTTATTTCTATTCTAGAGGGAAGCATGTTAAAGGGAAACACTTTATCTGATTGGTGTTGGAAGATGACTCGGTGGAATGAGTGCCTTATTAAATTAGGCACAGGTGACAGGCTCATATAACAAGCCAGTGGGGCTGCTGGACTTGACATTTTTAACTGCTAGGGTGATGCTTCAAAGGGATCGTTTAGAAGCAGGATGAAGCAAATCAGAGGCTCCCTCTGGGCCATGGAGGCTACTTCATTTATGTGGCTTTTTGGAAGCAGGAAGTGCAACTTTGGAAAACCAACACACTAATCTTCACAATTATGAATTGTTTGACCTTGTTATCTTCGCTAATGAAGAATGTCAGTGTCTCTGGACCCTATGAAGAATTGAGGTGGATAAGAATTTTGCTTACAAGAGGATTGAATTTTCCACGAAGTCTCCTTGCAGGGTAAACTTGCCTATTGAGGCATGAGAAATCAACACCACATCGCCAGTCATTGCCACTGAAAATCAAGTGGCCTGAAATGGCTTGGTATTCATGAATTAAAATTTTCATTTTAGGCTTTCATCTAAAAGTCTAAAAGACCTCTGTTCTTTCTCTTTTCATGTATTTTCTCAAGGAAATATAAGACTTTTTAAGAGATTTACCAAAAAGCTGAAAGTT
The DNA here is from genome assembly GCA_007922755.1 of Pedetes capensis. Taxonomy (NCBI): domain Eukaryota; kingdom Metazoa; phylum Chordata; class Mammalia; order Rodentia; family Pedetidae; genus Pedetes; species Pedetes capensis. The sequence continues at coordinate 9,835 of VMDO01032071.1, forward strand.
TATTTCATAATATTAAAATATTTTCTTTCTAGATTCTAAAGTAGACTGTTTACAACAGTTTGGACAAGAGGCAAATACGGCTATTACCCGGGATGATGATGTCCTCTGTATTACTGAATATTCTCGTATCGTACCTTTGGAAAATGGTGAGGTAAGTAGATTTGAGAGGCTGTGAGAGGTAAGACTCAGAAGTGAACAGGAGGATATCAAAGTTTTCATAATTGTGAAAACTTTTGAGGAATTACCATATAGATCAAGATGAAAACCAATGTTTTAGAGTAGTAAATGGTAAAGGAATCACATTAAGGACTCCCAAAATGAGTCAAGTTGGACATTCTGTTTGGGATCTTGAATTCTTCCCAGGAAGTCAAGGTCCACAGGTCTTGAGCCCTCCTTTCTGGTGATAGATTTAGAAAGCAGGTCACTGGTAACCGAAGTGATGAGCCTCCCATCCTTTACATTATTCCCAGTAAGAGTGAGGGGGTGAAGGAGAAGTGTCAGCATCCAGCCCTGACCCCTTTCGGCCTGGTGGGTGTCATCTGTTAGGGAGAAAAATATTGCTGACCCTTTGGGAATGTATTTGTCCCTTTTGTGAAGTCAGCCTGGCTTTTGTTAGGCAAAAAAAGAAGTGAGGAAAATCAGAGAACTCCATGAAAATGGTGAGGCCAGAATGAATATGAACTGAGTTTCAAATAAACTCTCCCTAAGAGTGTCAGCCTTGCTGGGCACAGTGACTCACGCCTGACATCCCAGCTACTTGGGAGGTGGAGGCAGGAGAATCACAGGTTCCAGGCCAAAGGCATCCTGTGTAACTTAGCAAGACCTTATCTCAAAATAAAGTTAAAAATGGGCTGAGGGTGCAGCTCAGTGGTAGGGTGATTGCAAAACATACATGAGGCCCTAGATTCAACCCCCAGTATGGGGACAGGGGGTGTGGGGAAAAAGTATCTGCCTTTCTCTCTTTCAGTAGAGAGATTTTACTTGAGCACATATATCCAGTATCTTCCAACAGTTGGTGAGAACTTCATGTTTCAGATGATTGAGACTTAGACTTCACTGGCTCAGGCTTTAAAACAAACCTTGGTTTTGCATATATTTTCTTTTCTGTCCATTCTTTCAACCTCATTTAGATTGTTTGGTCAATTCAGCTCTGTTTCCTTGGTGCAGCTTGACAAAGTTGTTTCCCTGTTTTTATAGATTTTAACATTATAACCTTCAACATTTCATAGTGTTACAGTCCCACAACATACTGATAGAACAAATGTTTTATAATGAAATAACATCTGAGATCCAAGTTTTCACAGATTTAGTGACAAAACTTGGGACCTTGACGGGGAAGGAAGATCCAGCTAGTGATGATGTTCTTAGACGTAAACAAGATCCGAGACCACCTATGCTTATCTGATGACATAAAGGAACCAAGCACTTTGGAGCACGTATTATTTTTAGTTATTTGCTGCTAAATTTTGACGAGTGGACTTTTTTCCTCCCTTCTTGCATGTGGTTATTTTAGGTTGTGGTGTCCTTGATCAATGGTCGTCCAGGTGCAAAAAATTTTACGTTTTCTGACACCTTGAGGGAGTTTACCAAGGCAACAAACATCCGCTTGCGCCTCCTCCGAACCAACACTCTCCTTGGGCATCTCATCTCTAAAGCACAGCGGGATCCAACCGTCACTCGGAGGGTGAGTATTGTTTTTCAAGTGCCTAGTCAGCAGTGTTCGTTTATTATTTTATATTTTTTGCTTTATTTTATTTTATTTTTTTGCGTATCAAATAAATTGTCTTGAACTCTTTTAAGTGACTTCCACAGCCAATGATGGTGCCAGCAGGGGAGTTGTTCCTGTCTGAAATATTAGGTGTAATTAGGAGTTTGGCTATTTGAAGGAAAATTGTTATATTCAAAGAAGATGGAAAGAAAAAATTATAGACGAACTGGTTATTGGTCTGGATGGGCTTACTACTGTTATAATCAACAGCCTGCAGATCTCAGAGGTTTGACAAAATAAAGGTTTGTCTCTTGCTCATGTCATGTTCCAGTGTGGGTCAGCAGGTGAGATGGGCCCCACATAGTCAGTCATACAGGAAACCAGGCTCTTTCTATCCTGTAGGACTTCAGAATCCCTCTCAGGCTTCCTACATCAGGTCAGCAGATGAGGAAGACAGCTAGTGAAGACGCACCTGCTCCAAGCCACAGAAGTCACTTCCCTGGGGAAGATCTGGACCTATTATAGCCCCGCCTAGGGGTGAGGAGGTTGAGCAATGCAATCTAGCTGCAGTGGAGGAAAGCACAGCGATCCTAAACACTAGTATGCTGCCCTGTGTTGGATACCCACCCCAAACATCTCGGCTTCAGGTGTCTTATGGGCCCGAGGGAGCTAGCCGAATAAATACCCTGAATTCACTCTCTTCTCCACCTGTGATCTCCTGCAGGTGCCTCCTATTGACCAAACCCAACAGGAAGCCAGAGAGCAGGAGAGCTTGTGCTTGTAGCCCATAGAGTTCAGCCCCAGGGCAAGAGGCAGGGCCCACCTGGGGAAGTGAATGGAAGATGCGTACTATATCTTCTAGAGCTTGGCTTTTTATGTAGGTAATAGCAGACAGCAGAGAAAGGGAAAAAAAGAGGGGAATTAAAGTTTGACTACGGTTTTGAGCATTTTCCAGAAAGTCCTGGCCCTTTGGATGAAGGTAGCCCAACTTCTGCATTTCCTGCCCTCGTAGATCTCTCCAAATTTCCCTGTAGATTGGGACTGTGTTATACCCACGGATGACTATTTACAAGAGAGAAATGGGATTTCTGATAAACTGCAGCTGGGCTCCAGGTCAATACTTTTTCTCCCCATAAATTGCCTTTTTCAGGGTTGCAAGATTTGTACTCTTATCTCAGATGAATGTAGGTTTTCCACTGGATAATTTTTTATAGAGTATCCCACACGTACAATCTCGACCCCTTCCCAGCCTAAATTGCTTCTGTAATGGAAGAATACAATATAGGCTGTTTTATCACATGGGTCCTGTGAGCTGCTAGTGGAGTGTTTCTCTCTCTTTGCTGCTGCTGCCCTCAATAAATGGGGTGGTCGTCATAGCCTCAGGGTGTTAACTTATCATAGAAAGCCCTGGTAGCACTGACTTTACTCAGTATTAACCAGGAGTGTTGATGCCTTCGACCAGGTAAGGTGCTTCCAGGAAACTTTGATACTTGAACAGGATTTAATTAGGTAACCAGCACAGACCCCCAACACCGAATGAATAGGATTCCTTAAGATGACTACGCTCAACACCAACAAAAAAGATACAGAGAGTCTCTTGTCTTTGTGAGTTCACAGGCTTCCTGCTGATAGGTATTTGGTCTCATTGACAGCATGGCTCAATGAGATCATTCACAAACCACACATTCCTCCCGAATCCTGTGAAGTCTCAGGCCAAGTCTGAGACAAAGGGAGCTAGCAGCAGGGGCCACCAATTGTCAGTGGTGGAGAGGCCTCCAAGATACTGAAGAAGTGCCTTGACAATGAAGTGGCCTATGCCTGTATGTGGCCTGGCTTAGGAGCTGATCCTCTTCTGGTCTGAATCTGGCTTTGTCTGACCTTTTTGGAGCTTGAACCCATAACTTTGGCCTTTTTGACCCTGAGCTAGCAAGACTTCAACTGCCAATAACTGGCAGTCTCTGGAATTCTCAGAGAACATATCTGATATGTCTTTGTAAATATTCTGTCTCTTTCTGCAGCACAAGGTGGTAGCTTACATGTAATAGGTGCAAAATCTTGAATGCAGAATTTAATTTTGGTAAATAAATATGATCAACATATAAAATCCAGATTTACAAACAAACTGGGAAGCACTTAATGTCTTTCTAGTAGGGAGGTATGATTTTTCAGGGTATGATTCTTTTAAAAGGCAATTTTCTCCATGAATTTAAAGCATTTGATTTTTTTTAAATGGGCAATTCGGAAGATTTTTTAATTAGGTTCAATTGAGGAGTGCATTTCTTTTGTAAGACAAGTTACAAGTAAATGTGGCTCCCTTTTGTGCTGAGGTAGACAAGGAGAAGTGGCTCAAGGGTAGAGAATAAAAGAGAAGCATGTCAACCCAGATGTGGGCTACAGATTAGGAAGAGAACATTTGTGTTGCTATTTAGTGAAACTAATATGTTTTGTTTTGCTGTGCAGTATTATTATAGCATAAAGGATATCAGCATTGGTGGGCAGTGTGTTTGCAATGGCCATGCAGAAGTATGCAATGCAAACAATCCTGAAAAACTGTAAGTACACTGTGCACACCTTTTTTGAGCCTTCTTATGAATAAGTATAATTGTTGCAGTGGATATCTACACCCCCATTAAATATTTCTAAGTTTCTGCCCTCAACAGGAATGTTTTAGGATCACCAGCAAGGTGTGTGTGCACCTCCTCTCTTCCAGCTCTCTGCTTCCTTCCACACATCCCCCAAGGAGCCCATAGCAGCATGACTACCCAATCACAGCACTCTATGAATGATATGGGATGCAGCCACCAAATCCCCAAACCCAAGAAGATGCCCCAAGGAGACACTAATGATTTTTCCCCACAATTTGATTTGCTTTTATTTGGTTTTGAGTTTATGCCATGTTTGACATTTTCTACCTCAAGATGAAATAGGCACAGTATGTTAGAACACATACTAGCCCTGCCTTATGATCATATCCTCCTCCACAGAGAAAACCTTGTGTGACTGTCATTAAAGAGTCAATGACAGCTGGGCCCATACCTGTAATCCTAGCGGCTTGGGAGGTGGAGGCAGGAGGATTGCAAGTTCGAGACCAGAGACAGTCTGTGTAACTTAGTGAGACCCTGTCTCAAAAAGTGAAAAAAAATGGACCGGGGATGCAGCTCAGTGGTCCAGCACTTACAGAGCATGCAAGCGCGAGGCCCTGGGTTCAACCCCCAGTACCACACACACACACAAAAAAAAAAAAAAAAAAAGAGTCAATGACTTAATAAAGTGGATTTCAGCCCCATTGCAATTCTAGTGACAGAAAGGAGTTCAGTGATGAAAATCTGGGTATAAATAATCACCTATCTAAATACAGTATTTTCAAATGTTTAAAAACTGCTGCTTCCTAGTTGAAACTATGCTTTAAGCTAGGTTTGGTGGCACACACCTATAATTCCAGCACTTGACAGGAGGAGGCAGGAAGATGGTGAGTTTGAGGCCACCCTGGGCTACACAGTAAGACCTTGTCTCAAAAAATACACATACACACACACACACACACACACACACGTATGTTGTGGTGGTGGTTGTTAGGTAGTGTCGAGTCGATATCCAACTCGTTGTTGTTGTTGTTAGGTGCCATCGAGTTGGTATCCAACTCATAGTGACCCTACATACAACAGGTGAAACACTATTGTCAGTGCTTCTCTGCTGTTTATAGGGTTTTCAATGGCAGATTGATTTTTTGGAGTGGGTTGCTGGGTCCATCTCCCAAGCCTACAGTACCTGGTGTTTCCAGGCGGTCTCCCATCCAACTACTAACCAGGCCCAACTTTGCTTAGCTTCTAAGATCTGATGGGATTGGATGCCACAGGACTATGGCTGCAGGCTTATCCAACTCAGAAGCAACCCTATGTATAACAGGCAAGACAGTATTATTAGTGCTTCTCTGCTATTCAAAGGGTTTTCAATGGTTGATTGATTTTTGGGAGTAGGTTGCTGGGTCCTTCTTCCAAGCCTACAGCACCTGATGTTCCCAGGCGGTCTCCCGTCCAAGCACTAACGAGGCCCGACTTTGCTTAGCTTCCAAGATCTGATGGAATCAGACACCACAGTGGCAGTGTTATGGCTGCAGATATCTATATCTATATCTATATCTATATCTATATCTATCTATCCATCCATCCCCTTTAGTGATTTAAAAATTGTGAAGGGAAATAAATGTTTATTAGAAATGTTTATTCAAAATGTCCTAAATAATAAGCCACACACCCTGACATCATTGGTCACAGAAGTCCCACAGTAGTAATTGGGTTCTAGTAGAGTCAGGGTTCTAGATATGCCATGAGGAGCTGCAGTGCCATTTTTGTGGCATTATCTTAGGACTTTCTTTTTTTTTTTCTTTCCTGACTTTTCCAACATGAAACTGCTTTCTTTCCTTGAAGAGAAATTTAGTTTTTTGCTGCTCTTCTTGTGCCACCTCTGTAATGTGGCAGTGCAGTTGACTGACACTCCCCAGTTCATTTATAATATGCAGTCTGTTTAAAATGAAGGTCACCATTTTTTCCCACTATGGACTATGATGGGCAGTGGTGGTACAAATGACAGGATTTAACCTCCTTTCACAACTTACCTGATGCTATAGGACAAGCCACAAATACTTGATAGAAGTTGGCAAGAGAAATAAAACTGATTTATCATCCCAGGTTTAATGGAATTAGAGGTATACATTTTCAAATTTTCTTTTCCACCAGGTTCCACCAGGGGATAGTATGAAGTGGCCTCTTCCCTCTGTCCTAGAAAACAGATGATCTTTTAGGCTTGCTCTCTTGGTGAGGAGGAAGCCTGGAGCCATCAGGCCAGGCAAAGAGCTTATGTAAGGCCAACTGGTAGCTGTGCCCCAGACTCCCAAGGGTATATGCTGAGCCCTTTGCCTGGGGTGGGCCTTCCTCACCCCTGCCTGCCCTCCCAGCATCTCTACCAGGGACTGCAGGGGAGGCCAGGGGCCACTGGCCCAACACAGGAGTGGCAGGGGGGAGGGAGCTTCAAATCCTTTTTAACATTTTTAATTATAATAAAACACAAATTATAAAATGTATCACTTTGATCATTTTTGAGCGGACAGTTCAGTAGTGTCAAGTACATTCACAATGTTGTATAACCAATCCCCAGAGCTCTTTTTATCTTGCAAAACTGAAACTCTGCACCAATTAAACAACTGCCCATTCGCTCCTGCTGCTAGGCTGTGGAAACCACCCTTCTCCTGTCACTCTCTGAGTTTAGCTATGGTAGGTACCTCAAAGAAGGGGGAATATAGTGCTTGTCTTTTTGTGCCTGGCTTAGTTCACCTGTTGGGAGAAGGACCTGGCAACCCCCTCCCAAAAATCAATCTGCCATTGGAAACCCGATGAATAGCAGAGAAGCACTGACAATAGTGTTTCCCCTGTTGTACAGAGGGTCGCTATGAGTCGGATACCGACTCGATGGCACCTAATATAATAATAGTTCACCTGAATGTCTTCAAGCTTTACCCATGTTGAACTTGTGTAAAAATTTTATTCCCTGTTAAGGCTGAAGAACATTTCACAGTATGTAGACCACATTCTGTTATCCATTTATCCATGGATGCACAGCTGGGGTTGCTCCCACCTTTTGGCTATTGTGACAGATGCTACTGTGAACATGAGTGTGCCCTTTTTGGTTTTTAGCTAAGGTATATTTCACATCAGTAAGATACACAGATCTCTCCCTCACCACACCCCTTTTTTGGTGCAGTGGTAAAGATCAAACCCAGGCATTCAGGCATATTAGGCAAGCACTCTGCCACTGAGCCACACTTCCAAGATGTGTGGGTCTCAAATGTTAAGTGGCCAGCAACTGTATCAATTCCTGCTACCTACTCAAGAGAGATACCTGTAAGAGCTGAACATTACCCGTTGCTAGATATAGTAATAATTTTCTCTCCACATTTTATTTAAAGTCTACTATTTCCCACAAGTGGGAGAAGGATGTGGCAAGCCACTCTCAAAAATCAATCCACCATTGAAAACCCTATGAATAGCAGAGAAGCACTGGTAATAGTGTTTTGCCTGTTGTATGTAGGGTCGCTAACAGATACTGACTCCATGGCACCTAACAACAACAACATTCCCCACAAGCGGGCTGGTAGTTAGCTCAGTTGGTAGAGTGCTGTGCTGCACCCTCTGAGGGTCTGGGTTTGATCCCCAGCACCAAAGCAAAAATGGGAGAAAGACGTGGCAATCCACTCCCAAAACAATCTTGAAACAATCAGCCATTGAAAACCCTATGAAGGTCACTATAAGTTAGTCCCAACTCCACAGCACCTAACAACATTTCTCCACAAGCAGCATTTACCAGTGATGTGTTTCATTTTTAGTCAGATTCAGAGTTGTACATCTTTGGGCCTTGCTTCATGTTTAGGCAGTGTTGCCTGCTACCAACTTATATGGTGTGCTTTGTGGAGCCCTTCTTCCTGATCAGCCATTGTCCCTAATGTTGCCATCTCTCCTTCAGGGATCAGGAGGCACTACCAGAGAATGCTTAACCACCCAGTGACCAACATTTAATCAGCAAAGACTTTTTCATTAATGATTCATCTCTCTCCACCACATTCCTCTTGGAGGCTGGGGCCCTGAGATACTAGAAGTTAGGTCAGACAAGTCCTGAGGGAGAGAAGGCAGGGAAGAGGTCTGTCTAATGTCTCTAAAGCCTGGTACAAAATGGTACCATGTGAGAAAGAAGTAGAAGCCATTGGAGACGGACTGAGATTCCTGCTTAGAAGTACCACTAAACTCCTTTGACTCTGCAAGACCTGAGGACTTCTGTCCCAGGTAGTTAATGGCTCCCAATACACATGAGCAGAGAAGCTATCTATGCTGTGGTGAAAAGCTCAGCTTAGCTTGACATTGGTCCACTCTAGCACAACTACCTTGACTTCCTCCCAATGGACTGACCTTGATCCAATGCTAATGAAATCTACATCCAATCTACAGGGGAATAAAAATCTACAGGGGAATAAAAATCTACAGGGGAATAAAAACATGTTTAATGGGATTTGATGACTTAATGGAGGATCTAAGCCTAGACAATCAGAAAAGTTAGTTGGTAATCAAGCATAATAAAGGCTTTAACCAAGCATGTATACCATACTAACCTTGATGTATGGGTAGATGGAAGGATTACACATTTAATTCAGAACATCCTAGCATCCTAGCAGCAAACTGAACAGAGGAAACCCTCTTAGATTCACTGTGTTATAACCTAAAAAGTAATCAGGTGCTTAGGAGAACTATGACTATAGACATTAGGATTAGATAAGGATTTTTCTCTAGGGGCTAGGTAGGGAGGTCATGATGAAAAAGATTCTCTAGTCAGTGACATATTAAGTAACATTCTTAAAGCAGGTGCAAGGTCAATTTTTCTAAATAGCCTTCAGCCTTGACTGAGAATCAGGAAAAGCAGTGACTTGGGGGTGCCAATGTGACTCAGACAGGTACTCAGCTCCTCTTTATTTTTTTCTAACTTTTCCTGTGCTGAATTTAAATTTTCCTATGAATGTAGTTGGACCACATGCTCTTTAAGCCATTTTCCCTAAATATTCTTTCAGCCCAGCATACAACAAACAGTTGCCTGCGAGCTGAGCCTGTTTGGACTCCAGCTGTGGTGTGCTGCCAGTTACATTATGTCCTTTTGTTTCCCCAGACTGGAGCAGGAGTGTGATTGAGTACATGTCATCTCCCTGCCCTTTAGAAAAGAGCTGAGGGAACCCCGCAGACCCCACCAAGAGCTGCCTCAGACAGCCTTTAAATCCTCCTTCAAGCACAGATGAACGGCAACTCAAAGCTTGGAGTGCTCCTCCAATGCCAAGGCTACAAACATTTCATCTTAACTTGGAAAAATTTTAGGAAAGATGAGAGCTTTCCAGATTTTCACACCTTCACCTTGCTGGGTGAGCTCAGCTTCTGGCCCTGCAGTGGAGCTGGATGGCTGTGGGCATGGAGTGCTCGGAGATCTTTTTAGTAGCTGTCTGTTGATCAGTAAACCTGGGCGTGTGCCACAGATAGGTAGTAAAAAACTTGAGCAGGCCTTTCTCACCGGAATACTCCAGATTTTGCTGAAGATGTGGCACTTCATGCCTCCCAGGAAACTGTGCATGTTTGCTCATGTGTTCATTTATTATAATATAATGTGGTAGAGCAGAAAGAGCTGGGGCTTCAGAGTCAACTTTGGTTTGAATTCTGGTTCTCCATTTATTATCACTTGACCTTTGGCAAGTGTCGTATTACCTCTACATCTTAGTTACACCATCTATAGAATAAAGACAATTAGGATATGGGGGATTTGCTATACTGTATGCAAATCATTTTGTTCTCATAACACTTCATGGATGACTCTACAACTGTGTGCATAGGTCATGTGCATACAGGAACAACAGATCTTTTTTTTTTCTTTTTTTT
>VMDO01032072.1:8915-19485 GCA_007922755.1 Pedetes capensis
AGGGGAAACACTATTGTCAGTGCTTCTCTGCTGTTCATAGGGTTTTCAATGGCAGATTGATTTTTGGGAGGGGGTTGCCAGGTCCTTCTCCCAAGCCTACAGCTTCTGGTGTTCCCAGGCGGTCTCCCATCCAGGTACTAACCAGGCCTAACCCTGCTTAGCTTCCGAGATCTGATGGGATCGGATGCCACAGGGCTACCGCTGCAGGCCTGGTTAAGATAGTGGATGGGTAGTAGCCACATTTTAACCCGGGAAGAAAACAGAGATAGGGACAGATGCAAACCTCTCTACTCAAAGGGAAAAATATTGAAGAACTCTATTAGTTATTTGAGAAAAGGACTGCATGAGGACAACAGACCAAAAGTTGAAATTTAAAATGACCAAGAAGAGGTGGAAACAATAGTGCAACCTAGGGCAAGCAATGGCAAGAGAAAACCAAATCTTTATTTGGCAAGAGGTATTGTGGGAAACAAGAGGTGAGGTCCAAAAAATTCTCCTTGGGAAGAAGCCACCACAGTGGCCATCACTTGGCACTTGGCCTTGCAGCCACTGCCCTTGGAGCCAGGGCAACCCACGTGACCCTGCCATGGGACGTGGGAAGGAGCTGTTACTTCCCCAGCTCCAGGCACCACTGGAATCTTGAGCTGGAGAGAGACTGGGCTGGTGCGCAACCAGGAGGTGGGAACACTGGGGCGGAAAGAGGCAGCTGAAAAGGTGCTGACTGCAGAGGCCACAGTGGGATCATGGTGCAGGGAACCCAAGGCTAAGCATCACTGGAGAGAGTAGCACAAGTGTCCTCCATCATCCTGCTGGCGTGTGTGTGTGTAAACATCTTTCTATGCAGAGGAATTGGGGGCACAGAGTCTGATACACACCGGGAAAGAAGACTTTACCAAAAATTATTGCGAGCTAATTTGCCTGCAGTCGTAGCCCTGTGGCCTCGAATCCCATCAGATCTCATAAACTAAGCAGGGTTGGGCCTGGTTAGTACTAGGATGGGAGACCACCTGGGAACACCAGGTGCTGTAGGCTTGGGAGAAGGACCCAGCAACCCACTCCCAAAAATCAATCCACCATGGAAAACCCTATGAATAGCAGAGAAGCACTGATAATAGCATTTCGCCTGTTGTACATAGGGTCGCTATGAGTTGGATACCAACCGGAGGGCACCTAACAACAACAACAAAAACAACAATAATTTGCAGACCAGACAGCTGGTCCTAATACAGACAGCAGCTCATGAGTGAACTGTCCTGCAAAAGATGCGATGGGGAGCAAGACTGGAGGTCCAGCTGAGCCTGCACCAATAGGGAAATACATACAGTGGTGTAGACTTGGGCAGTTAAGGAGCTGTCACCAAAAGGAACACATGACATTGCCTGAGTGGGCCACAAAGGTGATTGTTCCTGGCTGGTGCGGGGCAAATCCTTACAATGAGGGCTGTGGAAAAACCTAGCTCAGCATTATAAGCTATGTAGGGAGTGGGCATAAGGGGTGGTACAGCTGTTTGACAACATCCAGAAAGGAGGAATTCTTAAGGAATTGAGTGGCTGATATATAGTCTGAAGTAATGAGTGTAAGTTCAGTGGTTCAGGGTTGCTGTTTTTCTTTTTTTTGTTGTTTTTTTCTGTTTTCTTTTTCTAAGTGGGTTGAATCATTCTGGGGTTTTTGTTTTGCTGTGTTGTTTTGTTTTCATTTTGCTTTCTTTTTCTGAGTGGGTTGAGTGGTTCTGGGTTTTTTGTTTTGTTTTGTTTTTGGGTTGAGCAGTTCTTTTTTTAAAGAACTTTGTGTAGGCCTCTGAAGAGTTGGTTAATTCCAATGGTTTCTTACTAGCTTTCCTCTACACTACATTACCTCTCCTTCTACATCTATAGACTTTGAAACCTCTTCCTACCAACCTCACTAACCATAATTTCCAACTATTAGTTGTCTTAGGTTACTCTAGTTACTCAAAAACTCCCAAATTTACTTGTCAAAACCGAAATTGGACTTCTTACACACTTGTATTGGCTAGACCTTGCACCCAGACCAAGCAATGGGCAAGTTCACAACATAGAAAAACATGAAACATTAAAGGACAGATTGGATGAGAAGCCCCAATAGACAAGCCCTTCAATAGATAATTTTAAAGTAACCTAATTCTTAGAGATGGTAGGAAAAGAATTTAGAAGCCTGCTTATAAATATATTGACAGACCTCACGGATACCACAATGAGAGCAATTGAGACACTAGACAAAAACGTATCTAACTTAGAAGAAACATTCAGCAATGAAATCAAGATCCTGAAGAAGAATCAAACAGAAATGCTGGAATTATAAAGCAAAGTCAATCAACTTAATATTATAGTAAAACCTTCAGTATCCAGACTTGGGTGGTGGTTGGCATGTGCCATCAAGTTGGGTCCAACTCCTAGAGACCCTTATGGGCTTTTCAATGGCTTATTGTTTGGGGATTGTTTTTGGGAGTGGGATGCCACATCCTTCTCCCACTTTTGCAGTGCTAGGGGTCAAATCTGGGTCCTCAGAGATTGCAGAGCAGGCATTCTAACAACTGAGCTAAATCCCATCCTGAATCCAGACTAGATGAGCCAAAAATAGGATTTCTGATACTGAAGAAAAAAAGTTGTAGAACTTCTCTATTCAGATGCCAAGAAAGACAGAAAAACGAGGCAGTATGATTAATATTTTCAAGAGGTCTTTGATAAAATGAAGAGATGCAACCTATGAGTTACAGGGGTTAACAAAGGAGTGGAAAACAATATGAGTGGGTTTGGAAATCTTTTCAATGAAATAATGACTGAAAACTTCCCAAAACTAAGGTAAGAAACAACTGAAGCATCTGGAATTCCAAATAGAGTAGACCAGAACAGACTCTCTCCATGACACATTGTAATTGGAACACTAAATCTAGAGAGCAAAGAAGCTATTTTAAAAGCCACAAGAGAGAAACTCCAATTCACTTACAAAGCCGAACTCATCAGAATAACAACTGACTTCTCAACAACTGTAAAGGTAATGGTCATTACCTTTTACCTCAACAATTGTAAAGGTAAAGCATGGTCAAACATTATTCAAATCCTGAAAAAAGAATAACTGTCAGTCAAGATTATTTTACCCAGCAAAGCTATCTTGTAAAATAGTTCAAGACATTCCAGATATTGACAAATTTAAGCAATTTGTGACTACCAGCCAGCACTGCAGAGGATCCTTAATGAAACACCATGTATGGAAGTAGAAAGGCAACCCCAAATGCAAAGTCAAGGGAATGAATAATAGATATGAAGGGAACTCAAGAATATAACAGGCTAAATATGAATAAAAAAGAAATAAACACCAAAATAATACAGAATAATAAGCTCCTCTCAATAATTACCCTAAATGTAAATGGTCTCAATTTACCATTAAACAGGTACTGACTGATTGAATGGATTAAAAAAAAAAAAAAACAACTCTTGATTTGTGAGATTCAAGCAATTCACTTCATCCATAAAGACCATGAATGTCTAAAAATTAAAGACTAGAAAACAAAATAATAAGTATGTTGGAACCAAAAATAAAAGCAGGAGTATTAATTTCTGACAATTTAGACTTCAGTCACAAACTAATTTGAAGAGACAAAGATGGTCACTACATACTGGTAAAAGGAACAGTCAGCTAGGAACTCATAATGATACTTAACATTTATTCAACAAATATAGGTGCACTCAGCTTCATAAAACAAACTTTATTGGAGATAAAGGAACATATTCGGCTAGACACAATAATTATGGGAGATTTCAATACCCTACTTTCTTCAAGAGACAAGTCATTGAAGAAAAAAGTCAGTAGAGGAAAGATGGGCTTAAACAGCACCACAGACCAACTGGATGGATGTTTACAGAATATTTCATCCATTAGAGGTGGATTACACATGCTTCTCAGCACTACATGGATCTTTTACTAAAATAGACCACATTTTAGTTCACAAAAATGGCCTCAACAAATACAAAAAAACTGAAATCATCCCCTATACCTCATCAGATCACTATAGAATAAAACTAGAACTCAAAAGTTTCAGAAAGGTTAAAAATACATGGTGACTAAATAACACACTTCTGAATAACCATTGGGTCACTGAAGAGACCAGAGAGGAAATTAAAATATTCCTCTAATCAAATGAAGATGAAAACACACCCTATCAAAATTTATAGGATACCACAAAAGTAGTCCTAAGAGGGGATTTCATAGCCATGAGTGCCTTCATCAACAAGTTATTGAAGGCCCTATTAAATAACCTAATGACACACCCTAAGACACTAGAAGGCCAATAAGAAGCCAACCCACACACACCAAATTAGAGCCAGTAATTTAAAAACATCTCAATAAAGAAAGGCCAGTGTCATGACAGGTTTACAGCTGAATTCTATCAAACCTTCAAAGAAGGATTCATAGCTATTCTCCTCAAATTATTTTGTAAAATAGAAAAGGAAGGGATACTTCTAAACTCATCCTATGTAGCCACTATTATCCTAGTACCAAAACTAGATGGAGACTCTTCAATGAGGACTATATACTAACTTTCTCAATCAACATTGATGCAAAAATCCTCCACAAAATTCTAGCAAACTGAATTAGTAATACAAAAAATAAGACATACACCATGTTCTGGTGGGCTTCATTTCACAGATTCAATACTGGTTCAACATACAAAAGTCAATTAATGTAATTCTATATATCAAGAGACTTACAGACAGAAATCACATGATCTTCTCAGTGGATGCTAACAAGGCCTTCAAAAAAGTACAACATACTTTCATGGTAAATGTCCTGAAGAAATTGGGCATAGTATGAAGATATCTCTATATCATAAAGGCATTTTTGTCAAACCTACAACAAATATCATATTAAGTGGGGAAAATTAAAACCATTTCCTCTAAGATCAGGAACAAAACAAGGATGGCCACTCTCTCCTCTCTTATTCAATATTGTGATTGATGTTCTAGCCAGAGCAATCAGGCAAGAGAAAGAAATTAAAGAAATACCAATAGGGAAATGAGAGGTCAAATTACCCTTATTTGTACATGACATTATCTTTCATGTAAAAACTCCAAAATTTCCACTAGAGAACTCTTAAACCTAATTACCTCCTTCATCAAAGTGGCATGATACTAAATTAACATTTGAAAATCAGTAGCCTTCCTTTATACCAGTAATGAATAAGGACAAGGAAATCAAGACAACTATCTTATTCACAATGGCACACACAAAATTAAATATCTAGAAATCAACTTAACCAAAGGCCACAAAGACCTCTGCAAGGAAAACTTTGAAACTTTAAAGAAAGAAACAGCAGAAGATACTAGAAATGGAAGGACCTCCCTTGCTTATGGATCAGGAGAATTAATATTGCGAAAATGTCTATACTACCAAAAGCAATTTACAGATTTAATGTGATCCCTATCAAAATTCCAATTACATCTTTCATTAATAAGAAAAATCCTAAAATTCATATGGAAGCACAAAAGACTGAATATAGCCAAAACAATCCTAAGCAGCAAAATCAGTGCAGGCAGTATCACCATATCAGACTTCAAACTTTACTACAGAGCCATAGTTGCAAAAAGAGCTTGGTACTAGTACAAAAATAGGCCTAAAGATCAATGGAACAGAAATGAAGACCCAGATATATATTCATGCAACTATATCCACCTGATTTTTGAATAAAGGGCTAATGATATTCATTGGAGAGAAGATAGCCTCTTCAACAAATGGTACTGGAAAAACTGGATATCCATGTGCAAAAGACTGAAAGTAGACCTGAATCTCTCAAGACATATGAGAGTCAACTCAAAATGGATCAGAGACCTCAACATAAAACAAGAAAATTTAAAACTACTAGAAGAAAAGATAGGGAATATGCTCTAACACATAAGCATAGGCAAGTATTTCCTCAACAAGAATCCAATTGCCCAGAAAACTTCAACAAGAATTGACAAATGGGATTACATGAAGCTAAAAAGCTACTGTACAACAAAGGAAACAACAGAGTAAAGAAAGAGCCCACACAGAGGGAATTTTTACATCCTACATATCTGACAGGTCTAACTTCTAGACTATACAAAGAACTTCAGAAATCAACCACCACCACAATAACCCAATAAATAAATGGGCAATGGAGCTGAACTGAAAGTTCTCAAATAAAGAAATATGAATGACTAAGAAACACATGAACAATGTTCAATATCCCTAGCCATTAAGGAAATGAAAATCAAAACAACACTAAGATTCCATCTCACTCCAATAAGAATGGCCAAGATTAACTAAACAAATAACAAATGCTGGTGAAGATGCAGAGAAAAAGGAACTCTTTTACACTGCTAGTGGGACTGTAAATTAGTTTAGCCACTTTGGAAATCAGTATGAAGGTACCTTAGCAAACTAAGAATAGAACTGCCTTGGGCCAATGTATACCATTCCCGGGAATATACCCAAAGGAATATAAGTCATCATACCACAGGGACACCTGCATATCCATGTTTAATGCTTCACTCTTCACAACTTCAAGGCTATGAAATCAACCAAGATGTCCATTAACAGAGGATTGGATTGAAAAAATCAATATATACACACACACACACACACACACACACACACACACATACATACATACATACATATATATACATACATACACACATACGCACACATGTATATACATATATATATATATATACACACACATACACACATTGGAATATTAATCAGTAATAAAGAAAGAAATTATGTCATTTGCAGCAAAATGGATCGAACTGCAGGACATTATCTTAAGTGAACAAACCCAGTTCCCAAAAGAGAAATACCATGAGTGTTCTCACTCATATGTAGGAGCTAAATCGAACTTAAAGGAAGAAAAACAATACACATATGTAGATATATAAAGAATGAAGAGTACTTATCTAAGAAGAGAAAATATAAGCAGAATAAAGAAAGAGAGTGGGCATCAGTGGATTGGGAGCAATGTGGGGGAAGGGGGAGTGGAAGGAAATAAAGTAGAGGAGAAGGGGGAGAGGAAAATCTCAAAATATATGATGTAACTATATGAATAAATGGGAAAAATAGGGGAAAGGAAAGAAAAAAATCAATGAGAATATAATCTGTGAATTCATATGATTTTTATTACATATTAATCAAATGGTTCTGTAAAATATGTAAGTTGATGAAAGTGTTACCAAATGTGATACAATGGTTGCATAATAGAAATAGCAAACGTCTTATTCTGTATCACACCAATATTTATAAATGAAGGGGAAAAAACAGCAAGAACGCCCCAAAAAGAAAGAAAAAGAAATATATATATATAAAGATGTCTCAGAGGTGACCAGGGAGAACAAAGAACATAATCCAAGGGTACAAAATCAGGGGCTCACAGATCAGACGAATGAGGGACTTATTTCATTACTAGGACAGAAAATTCTTATGCTAGTCCATGAGTATGTTACTATTCTATGGACTGAGGGCCACAGAGTGTTGTTTCTCATTGTACCAGAGTCCAAATGAGAATTTTTATTACAATAATGCTGCCCTTTTTTACCACTGTATGCTGGGATATTTTCTATATGCTAAGGTGCATACAGAAAATAAATGTATAAGAATGGCCAGGAAAACTTTAAAGAAAATTATAGGGCAGGGGAGAACACCAATTCATGCACTCTGCTGGCAAGGCTATGGAAAAGTATTGGTCTCATGCTGGGAAGAATGTAAAATAGCATAATGTCTATGGAGAAGATTTAATAATATCTAAATATATGTACTTATACTTAATACAAGAAAACTGGCTTTCAGAAATTTAGATTAGGGTAAAGGGTGTATCATTAGGGATACATTAATAATATGAAAATATAGACATGAGGTTATTGGTTGTATGATTATTTGTGATTGTAAAATATTAGAAATGACCTATCAAAGCATAGGAATTTCATTGGGTAAACTATAGCACATATATACAATGAACTACTATGCACCTGTGAAAAGGAATATGGAGGATATCTACGAGCTAACACGGAATTCCAAAATATATTAAGTGAAATAGCAAAATGCAGGAAAGTACAGAGAGTATGGGCTGGGGCTTGGCTCAGCTGGTAGAGTGCTGCTCTGCACTGAGGCCCTGGGTTCAATCCCCAGCACCACAAAAATGGAACAAGGACCTGGCAACCTACTTCCTTCTCATACAATCCCAAAATAATCTGCAGTTGAAAACTCTATGAGTAGCAGAGAAGCACTGACATAGTTCTGGCCATGGCACAGTGTTGGGGAGTGTTTTGTTCTGTTGTACATAGGGTTGTTATGAGTCAAACCCAACTCAATGGCACCTAAGAACAAACAACAAAGAATATGAACCCTTTTTGTAAGAAGGAAAAAATAAGAAAGCATATACAAATGTTATTTTTACAGAAAGAAACACAGAAAGAATGAACCAGAAAACAATGATGTTAGTACCTACAAGGAGTGTGGAAAAATGGGATAGAGAGGGTACCAAAAAGAGTGACAGTTCTGTTGAGTATACCTTTCTATACAGTTTTGACAGTTGGAAACATGTTATTGTTCTACATATTCAAAATATATAATTAAATTGGTAAGAATAGGAAAAGAAAGCTGGATGTCATAATGCATGCCAGTAATCCCAGCATCGCAGAAGGCTGAAGCAGGAGGATTTTGAGTCCAAAAGCAGCCTGCACAATTTAGCAAGATTCTGTCTCAAGATAAAAAAAATGAGAGGGGCTCGGGTGCAGCTTAGTGGTAGAGCACTTGCCTAGCATGTATAAGGCCCTGGGTTCAACTTTCCAGTACTGCAAGAAGAAAAAAAAAAAAACAGAATAGGAAAAGGTGACTGACATTGAAACATTAATAAACCTAAATTAATTTCAAATGAGAAACACAAACACTATAAAAACAACAAAAAATTTCACTGACTAAAGGAACTGTACATCATCTGGAGTTCTCTGTCCTGAAGTTACATTATCACAGTGGATGAGACTTCCAGCTCTTCCAAATTTCAGTTCAAGTATTTCTTATGCAGTTGACTCTATCCTTATGAGAGGTGGTAAGGTTTGGGCTTGTAATTGCCATCTTTGCCATCATGTAGAGCCTCAGAATGGGCCAACTATCAAGATATGTCTGAGAGATGGAAAAGAAAATGTCCCCATGATATTGACTGAGACATGAATCTAGCCAATAAATCTCTTTTGCTGTTTAACCCAATTTGAGTTAGGGATTAGCATTTCCAACCCCAAAGGTCCTAATGGATTTGATGCAAAAAAAGCAATACCCTAAAACACTTGTTACAACTAGTTCTTGAACAATGTGTATAACATTCAGTGGAGCCTCCATGTAACACAGTCAAAGGACTCAGGATAGAGAATAATAGACTCTATTTCAAAGAGAGGAATCCTGGAAAAGCATAGAAATTACAAAGTAGGTGATAGGACAATCTCAGACTGCAAACAACACAGGGACAGCACAACTAGAACCAGCTGTGGCTCCCCTGTAGGGGAAGGGAACGAGAGGTCTCACCCAAAAGGTAAGTTGGTCAGTCCTGGTGAGCACGTGAGCAGGCTGGCAGTGCTATAGGACAAGCCCACGGTCCTTGAATCCCTTGGATTCACTCCAGGGATCTAGTGAGATAGTGGTTCTTCCTTGACTGGGGTGAGGGTCAGCACTGGAAGAGATCCATTTTCCCATGCACTGTATCTTGGAGTGCTGTGACTGGGTGCCATTTTGAGAGGGAACCTATTATATGAGACTGAGGTACTGTGGGGCCTCAAAACAAGGAACAATTGTGGGTTAGGGAGTCTGAAGGCAACTTGGTACAAGACCAGGGTGAGACACAGCTGCATCAGTTAGCTACAAAGGTAGCACAGGTGGGGCACTAATGTGCTGAGAAGTTCAGGCAGCAGGAAGTTCAGGCAAGGTGGACAGTAGTCCCATCAATCCCTGGAGAGAGGAGATGGTGTCTCCTGAGGGGAAATGTAGAGACTGGCAACCCTGAGCTGAAGTCAGATAAAAGACTTCAGTTTGCACCACCTCACTACCTCCACCTAATGGACTTCAATATTAAAGGATGTGGAAAGTATCTGCCCTAAACTTTGCACTGTTTTTGGCTGGGCTGGGGAATGAACCCAGGGCCACTGGGCAAGTGCTCTACCATTGCACTGCGCCCTCAGCCCACCTCCTGCCTCAGCCTCCTGAGTCCTTAGGACTCCAGGTGTGCACCATCACACCAGGCTCTCTCTCCCCTCTTTTCTTTGTTTTAAATTTTATTTTCCTCATTTCTCCTTTTCCCAATGTAATTATTATCCTCTGTGTTAGTTTCCTTTTTTATCTTTTACTACCTGTACATCTTTTTTCTATTTGCTATAATTTTACTGTCCTTTTTACTTTGTTTTTCCAAAAAGGAATCTCTTAAAGATTTTAACTTTCATTCCTATTCATATGTTTACCTAAGTTTGTTTACACAATTTTTCTTTATTGTGTAACCAGGTTTTAATTCTTTTGCTCTTTTCTCTCCCTCATCCTAACATTCTTTTCCTTTCTT
>VMDO01032073.1:0-19403 GCA_007922755.1 Pedetes capensis
ACCCTGCTTAGCTTCCGAGATCTGACGGGATCGGATGCCACAGGGCTATAGCTGCAGGCTATTTTAAGATAGGGTCTCGCAAAGTTACACAGGCTGCCCCTGGTGTCGAATTTGGGGTCCTTCTGCCTCCGCCTCCCGAGTTGCTGGGATTATAGGCTGGTTTTCCTTTGCGTCCTTGCTCTGGCTCTCTTGCACCTGAACATGATTTAGCCGACTTCCCTTTCAAATCTCATTTTTTGTCCTTCAAAATGTTTTTGGCATCTTTGTTGTAAGGTCCTGTCCACATTCTGAAATGTGTCCACACATTTTCTGCTGTGGTTACTTTGAAGTTGTTGAATTTCATTGTTTTGACGGGATTGTCACATCTCAAAGCATGTCGCAAAACATGTCGCTAAGTGAAAACATATGCAGGACCTTTTTTTCTTTCTTTTCCTTTTCCTTTTTTTTAAAGAAAAACTCCACCACTTTACTGCAACTAAATATATGACCACAAGAGGGCAGCACGAGGCCGCGCTTCTACTCGGGCTGTGTAATGTGGGTGGGGATCCGCAGCCCCAAAGACCAAGCAAAACTCTGGGACGCTTTTTCTCAATCTCCTTTCATTCAAAGATCTATGTCTTTCACTGGTTAACACTTCCTCCAAGGAGAGGACTAGTAAAACTGAACACTGATACGTCCATAATTAATAAGCCGCAGAACTTCTTCTAGTTAGTAAGAACGTTACAGAAGTACCTATATTTACTCAAATACATACCCTTTGTTCTGTTTCTTTTTTAAATCAAGGTTGAGTGAAAGTATATAGAGCTCTAAGCATAAATTGGAAAATTCTGAACTTCCTGTAAGTTACAGCCTTCAGGAAAATTTTCTCTGTAATAGAACCTCCACAGCATAGTTGAAAGGGGAAAAGAACAAAGAGGGTCTTTCTTACTCCAGCCATTTCTTCCACAAGGACAACATCAAAGGAGAACTTTAGCCTTCAGAAATGCCCTGATTGGAATGGTTTGATTGATATGGAAGAGATGGGAAGAGCAGACCAAGAAAAGCTTTTAAATGAGTGAATGTTATAAATTGCTCTTGCAGAGGGTTGAGGGAAAAGGGAAAACTGAGCCTTTGCCCTCAGAATCCTGTTCAACATTTACCTACCTGGGTGTCATTAAAGAAATGAATTTACCTCTCTGGGCTGAAATCTTTATCTCTGCAATAGAGATGCCAGTGGTACCTACTTCTGGTGAGGGGTTGGGAGTAGGGTAAGAGTAGGAAATTTCATGTCCATCACCTGATGCCTGACAGATGCTGAAATGACTACACTAACCTTGTTTCATCAGGGTGTATGACTTGAGGAATGCCACTTTTTGGTGTCAATTTTAAAAGAAATGTCTCTGTGTTGCTGTGGGTTATGAACTGGCCTGGTCCCCTTTCAAATTCCTCAAGAGACACCAAGAAAGCTTTCAATAGTTTCTTTTACTCAGATAAATTCATGAAAATAATTGTAACAGTTGATCACTGGCATTCATTCAGAGATGGTCACCAGAGAGTATGGAGGTGGAGCTGAGAACCAACCCTTAAGACTGTGGACACCAACACCAGATCTGTGGCTGAAATAAAAGCATCTTGGAAGGACTTCACAAGGCATTTCATTTGAAGTTCATGGCTGCACTGAAGTTTGCCTGATGCTGTCTCAGGTGAGCAGGAGAAAAAGAGACTCAAAATTCCCTTTGGCTTTAAAGGATTCTCTCTCTGTAAGGAAGACAGGAGTTTAAAGCACAGTGACAACACACCTGTACCTCAAGAACATGCTGGAAGATTCCATCAGCAAACTCCAATTTCAGGTTGCTGTTGACCACAGGACTTTGTGTCCAAGGATTGTAAAAGGCTTTGTGGCATATCCACTAGTGGCTAAACCCAAGGTTGGTAGCCAGCCATGTGGATTTCCTGAGCTGAAACAGTTCCAAGCCTCACTGGGTCAAGCCTCCTGGGCTGGTTCACCCCCACACCTCTCCTTGTTGGGGGAGGCACCTGTTCGCCATAGGACTAGGGTCTGAGCAACAAGAAGGAAGGAGAGAGTGGGGAGGAAAGACAAAGGGTAAAGCAGTCAGGTACACAGACCTTGCTCTTAGAGAGGATGCATAACCCTTGGGCTTCTGCCTTCACCTCACTGGCCAGAGCTGTATCACACAGTTGCTCTGGAGGCTGGGTGGCCACAATGTCACCTTTCCAGGCCTCAAAGTGAAGGTGGGAATGTGGATAAGAATAGATTTGGAGTACCAGTCCTGGCACAGTGGTGCACACCTATAATCCCAGTAACTCAGGAGGCAGAGGCTGGAGGATCATGGGTTCAAGGCCAGAGGCAGCCTGTGCAATTTAGCACAATTCTGTCTCAAAATAAAAAATTTTGAAAAAGGTAGGAGCACAGCCCAGAAGTACAGCATTTACAAAGAATGTGTGAAGACTTGGGTTCAAGCCCCTGGTACCACCAAAAAACAAACAACAATGAAAAAAAAAAAACCACTTTGCCCATTGTTCTTAGTTTCTGCGAAGTTTTCAGTGAAAACCTCCATGTGGGTGGGCCTCAGACCATCCAGGGCATGTGCTAAGGAAGGACTGCTCTGTTTGCAGCAAGATGTGGAAGCCACAATGCTAAAGAAAGAGCCTATGGCTTTTGAGATATAACACAGGAAACATTTTTTTTTTAGGTGGTTTACACAAATACCATGGAACTAAGCTTAGGGGAATTAAGTCTCATTGCAAACTTTTATGAGCATCACAAATGGAATGTATGTTGTTTAAGCCAAACTAATATTGCAATATTTGCTCCAGGTCATGACTAATGTTCTATTAATAGGAACCATGTTTGGACCTCAGTGTCTACCTCCCGAAGTAGGAGGTGTAGTGGAGGATGGGGAGAGGTCCTCAGGAAGCAACCAAGAGGGCTGGCTGTCTCCCTCACAGGGGCCAGCACAAACAACAGCAGACTGAGCCAGTCTTGACAGAAAGTAAAGGCAGAATCAGCCTCCCAGGTGGACATCTAGTCCTGCAAACTCCCAGGGCTCTGCCACCAATGAGTCACAAAGTGGTGGATGGTAGCTCCAAGGAGACATGTCATTTCTGTTCAGTTAGTAGGTCATGGCCTACAGCCGTACCACTGTGGTATTTGATGTCATCAGATCTCAGAAGCTAAGCAGGGCTGAGCCTGGTTAGTACTTGAATGGGAGACTGCCTGGAACACCAGGTGCTATAGGCTTGGGAGAAGGACCTGACAACCCACTCCCAAAAAATAATCAGCTATTGAAAACCCTATGAACAGCAGAGAGGCACTAATAATAGTATTTTGCCTATTTTATGTAGGGTTGCTATAAGTCGGACACTGATTCTACGGCACCTAACAACAACATACACTGAAAGATTACGGAGCAACTAAAATCATTGGGGGAAGCTTTCTAGGTACTGATTCAGAAGTCTCACAACAATCTATTCAATAGGGAGGAAAAAATGTGTATCACAATGTGTGCAATGCAGTCACTATGGGCCAAGGAATCAGGAGAGGCAGCAATGACTACCACGTTTGTAAAAATAGATCTTTATCTCTGTGAAGATACAGGACACTGCTGCAAAATGCTGGGGAAGTTTTTGTGTGTGTTTCCTTTTTGAGACAAGATCTTGCTATGTAGCCCAAGCCTTGAACTCCCCATGTTTCTGCCTCTGCCTCTCCGGTGCTGGGATTTCATGTGTGAACTATCATGCTCAACTCTAAAATGCTGGGTTTTGACTTCAGATGTGCAGGGCTTAATATCTGCCAAACATTTCTCTAATGTCTCACAGCAACCCTAATAAAGTAGGACTCTCACCCTGCTTGTCTTAGGGATGCTCAGAGATCACACAGCCAGAAATGGCAGAGCTGGATTCAAAACCCAAGGAATCTGGCTCCCAAACCCTTGCTCTCTTGCACAGTACCCCACCAGAAAGGTCACATGTCCCAGGGTAGGGGGAAAGGGAGGCATATAACTGAGGAATTTGGAAACAAGTGTCATGGGACTCAGTCTAATATTATACATACTATTTTGTTCTATTTGAACTTTTGCTAGGTGTGAATTAATTTTTTTAAATAAAATTAAAAATAGCTCATGTGTCTAAGATGTCCAGCTGGAAAAATATGGGTACTCTATTTAGAAAGATAAGGTGAAACTAGACAGTGAGGTACATGGAGTGAGAAAATCACCAAGACCTTGAGATTGTTGTGAATGACAGGAAAGCTTTTTGATGTCCTGAATGTGGGCCTAAGCATCTATGAAAATCTTCAGATACCTGGAATAGCCTTTCTCTCTGCTATCCACATCCTCACCCCAATTCTGAAGCCTTCCAACACTAGATGGCACCTACTCCTAAAGGATAAAAACCACAGGGCCATACAGAACCCAATTCTCATTCTGACTTTATTTTCTTTTCATAAGAGTCTCAGGGAAAAAACTGCGTTTCTTTTACCTCAAATAGCTCATCCATAAAATGGGCATATTAAATACTTGATAGGCTTATTGTTGTTAGGTGTCATCGAGTCAGAGTCTGACTCAGCAATCCTATGTACAACAGAACAAAACGCTCTGTGACACTATACCATGCCTGGTACTATTGTCAGTGCTTCTCTGCTATTCATGGGGTTTTCAATGACTGATTATTTCAAGAGTGGATTGCCAGGTCCTTCTCCCAAGGATAGGTTTACTGGGGAGGTTGAATTAGGTGGTGCACAACTGCACTAGGGTAATGTGAAGCACAAAGGAAATGTACAGTCAATGCTTGCTATCATCCTGGCATCAACCAGGATTGAAACCTTGACTTTGATTCCAGTAGAACTGTTGTCTTCCCTAGAGACAATGTGTATTTTCCTATCCTCCTGCCATGTTTCTCCTGACTTAAAGGTAAGTATTAGATCCTACAGGGTAGCTAGCTTTGTACTTGCAGTGACATTTAATGCTTCTAATTATCCTACCATCTGCAGCCATAGCACCCTGGCATCCCATCTCGCCTGACCTCGGAAGCTAAGCAGGGTCAGCCTAGTCAGTCCTTGGATGGGAGACCGCCCAGGAATACCAGGTGCTTGTAGGCCAGGGAGAAGGTCCTGGCAGCCCACTCTCAAAACAATCCACCATCAAAAACCCTATGAATAACAGAGGAGCACTGACAGAGTGCTGGGAGTCAGACCCGATTAGATAGCACCTAACAATTATCCTGTGAGGTAGATATTACTAACTCATTTTATAAATGAGAAAGCTAACACAAGATTTCTCAGGTGAGGGTGGTAATGCTGTGACTTATGCTGTATCACCTCTTCTCAGTCCATCATACCATGCTACCTCCTGATTGTCCTGTTCATAAGGTCAAACTGAACCCTGTCTCTTCTGATAAGCCTTCCCTGACTGCTTCAGCTGTCCTAATATGGGTCTCTTCACACCTCTGTACATTACTGTTGTTGTTAGATGCCATCGAGTCAGTATCTGACTCATAGCGACCCTCATAGGGTTTTCAATGGTTGTTTCGGGATTGCCTCAGGAGTGGATTGCCAGGTCCTTCTCCCATTTTTGCGGTGCTGGGAATTGAACTCGGGACCTCAGAGACTGCAGCACAAGGCTCTACCAACTGAGCTAAATCCCAGCCCCTGTACATTACAGACCAACTTTAAAACTTACATTGCAATGGTTCTTCAAAGGTAATTGAACTACTCAAAGGTTAAAATTGAGCCTCCTAAACACACAGTAACTTATGTAAGTTGCCACCTAAGAAGAAAAATGCTATTTCCCCCCATCTATATGTGTGTACCTTTTTTTAAAAACCTCCATTTGTAGAAGTTAGATTTGACCACCACACATGACTGGAGTTCAAACAAATAGCTGTAGCTAGAACTTCTTCTGTAGTCTATTATTTTTTTAGAGAACTTATCTCCAACTCTTACACCTGGAATATACTTCTAATGTTCAACATTAAAACAGCATGACAGCAAGTTACAGAAACTTGATTCCATTCTGCATTGCCAAATATTAAAATATTTGTAATAGTGTGTATCAAGTTCCTGACTTTAAAAAACAGTTGACATATTTGGTCAGCTGCTAGATCCTCCCTGACAGAACTCCACCTGTGGAGTCCTCACGGCAGGTGAACTAGGGACTGTGGGAGGGGCACTTCGACAACCACACAATGGAAATTGACCCATTTCCAGCACAAATGTTACTAGTGCTACTAGTGTTACTAGTGCTACTACTGTAATTCCCTCACATTAAGGACAGCTTCCAGTGTAATGGTCCTAGAGTTCATATTTTGTCACTTACAAGAAACTATTCTCAGTTTCAAAAAAGTAACTTAATTTTGGGTAGAGTCAGGCTAAAATAGGATTGTGTGTATTTCTAAACGCATGTGGGAATTCTGGTAGTCACCATCAACTAAGCTTACCCTTCCATTCTGTAGCCATGCAAACAGTATAACCCAAGTGAAGACAGCAGAACACTGTTTCTCTCTCCAGTTCTTAGCAAATTGTTGTTGTTAGGTGCCATCGAGTTAAGTCCAACTCATAGCAACCCTCATAGGGTTTTCAATGGCTGTTTCGGGATTGCCTTGGGACTGGGTTGCCAGGCCCTTCTCCCATTTATGCGGTGCTGGTATTTGAACTCGGGACCTCAGAGACTGCAGAGCATCGCTCTACCAACTGAGCTAAATCCCAGCATTAAAAGCCTCCAAGCCTACTCAACTGCAGTCATTTCTTGATGCAAATATTACTGACCTAGTATGTCCCATGGGGCTGGGATTTAGCTCAGTTGACAGAGCGCTGCTCTGCAGTCTCTGAGGTCCCAAGTTCGATTCCCAGCACCACAAAATGGGAGGATGTTGCAATCCACTCCCGAGGCAATCCTAAAATAAGCCATTGAAAACCCTATGAGGGTCCCTGTGAGTCAGACACCACTCAGTGGCACCTAAAAGAGTCCCGTGACACTGTGCCTAAAACTGGACTTGGGTGACTTAGTGACACAACTTCCCCCCTGCACAAGAACCTATCCCCTCACAGGTAAGGGTATGCTGAACTTTTACTGGGCAGGGGTATCTCCTGTGCTGGGATCAAACTACACGTTAAATGCACAATCCAACTCCCCACTTTCTCCTGTCAAAGACATCCTGTAATATACACTGCTCCCAACTCCACCAAACTAGCAGCAGGGAGAAGGGTGGTAGAACTTGGCACCCTTGCAGTGGGCAAGGCAGACACAGTATCAGTATCCGCAAAACTTAGCAATCTTACCTAGCCCACTTGCCTCCGACTTACCACTTGCCAAGGACGGGGCTACCTCGTGAGGTGATTAAAATAAGCTGAACAGTGAAGTCTGCAGACTAGTCATCAGAAAACTGCTGGTATCTTTGTATATTATGTTTTTTAAACAATTACACTGCCTTCAGGAATAATCTCTCCAAAGTACAAATGAACTCAAACACTACAAACCATAAATTAAAAAAAAAAAAATCATTGCTCTAAAATTTCTGGAATACAAGAGATAGTGTTATCTTTATTTCAGGTAAGAAAGTAGCTGGCAATCACTCATCCAATTTCTGGTCAGTGGGAGTCAGTCTTCCTATTATTAGCCCCAAACTCTCTACTGGCTGCACCATTCAGCAAACAAAATTTAGAGAGGTTAAGTGACACAGAGATCAAATATGACTCAGAATCTAAAAGTCAAGAACAAAGAACTGAAGTTGTAAACAATCCTTTCTGCTTCAGGTAACCGCACTTCTTATCATTGTTGTCTAAAAGTGGGATTTCTAAAATCATTCCAATACGAGTGTAGATCTGTGCATGCAAGCTAATGCCAAATTATGCCGAGAGAAAATCTGCATTTGGTGAAATAAGGCTTGAAATGCCTGGGCAAAATAAAATAGTATCTTAACA
The DNA here is from genome assembly GCA_007922755.1 of Pedetes capensis. Classification (NCBI taxonomy): domain Eukaryota; kingdom Metazoa; phylum Chordata; class Mammalia; order Rodentia; family Pedetidae; genus Pedetes; species Pedetes capensis. The sequence continues at coordinate 7,919 of VMDO01032073.1, forward strand.
CCAACCACACACACAACAATTGAATTAATTCAACTCGGCTGCATTCTTTCTGCTCAATACCATGTTATCACTTGAGAAACAGCTGCAATACAGTCTTGTGTTACTTTCTTCCCAACAGATCAAGAAATACTTGTGGATCTTCAACTATCTGAGATGGGCAGGGGAGGAGGTAGGGGGAAGTGGAGATGAGTTAGGATGGTAAATAATTCCACACATGAAGACATTCTTCTAATTTATATTTTATTGCATTATGAAAATAACACATTTGGCAAAGTAATCTAGGCTCCAAGTTGAAATAAAACTCTGAAGTGTACTGATTATTTTTTAAATGTGAATAGATGTATTCTAACCAATACATACTAGCATCCTTATTAGGCCAATAAACCAGTAAAACTAATTTTAATAATTCCATATGAAATTACAAGGTGTTTTTGCATTCATCCATTTCATTATTAGCACAAATCTTGAAAGAACTGACCTTCATTTTGTCAAAACCAGTGTATTTAAGAAACTCCTGTTCAGAAGACAAATTGAAACACTACCCAAAATCTTTATTTCCTTTGGTTCTACAAGTTGCATTTTCATCCTTACATTTTTCATAATCAAACATTGTAGCAGCTTTAGATTCTGCCCAAGTACCTTTATAAGTAAACTAGTATATTACATTTACATTATTTGAAAAACTGCTGATTTAACAAATGCAAAAATGCATAAATACATGCCTATCTACACCAGCAAAATAAAACACTCTACATCTCAATGCTTCAACAGGCCACACTTTATGGCCCAGGATTCCCAGGATACCCTTCTGGGCCAAACTGGTCATGGCTATCTGCCTGGCAATTCCACTGCTCCAGCCATATGTTTGAAAGGTGTAGTTGTGACAAATATTAAGTGAATTAAATTTATCTAATAACATTTAAAATATGACATTTGTACTATTTATTCTGTCCCACCACATTTTCAGAACTGAAAAGACACATTTTTCAAAAATCTTAAGTATTATTTGTGTTCACTTTTTAGAAGGGAAAAGTGCTAAAAACATATTCCACTTATGTTACTACTTTCTTCACTGGCATTTTCAAATTCTTTTTACACATCAGATTGAGTCTAGAGCAGCAGGTAAACAATCTGTTCAAAGTCAAAGAACAAAATATCTTTAATCACTTAAATCTTGATTCTCCATTTTGATCTCTAAAAGGAGTTGGCGTGATGTGTTAGGAAATGTGCCTAAAACTAGCCTTTTAAACATTCACAGATGACTCAGTTACTATTAGAACTGACATTTTCATTGAGCAAAGTCTGTACTAAGTGCACCTATCCATACCTGTGGTAATGTAATTCCAAGTGGCCACCAATATCTAAAACCTGGATATTGCTGAACAAGGTTTCCCAATTTAACTGTAGAAGTATTCCACCTACCCTAAAGAAGATAATCCATTAGCATTCTACATTTATCTGTATAAACAGCAACAAGTTTGATCTATGATCAACATATGAATATCTAATAAATATTAAAACTATTAAACTATAGATTAAAATGCAGATCTCTCATAGAGTTAAGTGATGTTGTTTTGGTACATTCACCATTATTGTACTTTATTTAATAAAGAAATACATTTGCCCTTGCAAAAATAGCAATTGCAAGTTTACAAATAAAACCACAGACCTCAAAATCATGATGCTAAATTTCAACTTTTAACAGAAGCAAATCAATTTGTTTACGAATGGCCCATGGCACTACAATTAAAATAAAAACTATCAAAAGGTCACAAGAGCTTAAAGAATAGGTTTATTCACTACAGTTTAATATTCTGAAAGAAATTTCAAAATTCCTAAACTTAAAATGTTTAAAATCTGTTCTCCTTAGCAAAAATCTCTCAACAAAATAAATTAATAAGTCACTACAAATGAATGTCATATTTAAAATTTGCTTCAACATTTTTGCAAAAAGTTCTTAAAAATTTACAATGTTTGATTCCCCCCCTTGGGTATAGTAAATCAATTTTTTTTTATTTCAACTATTAGACATATTCATAAATACATCATCTAGCTGCTGTGAACCTGACAGTCAAGTCAGTCAGTAGTACATAACTCTACAAACACAAAAGGAGTCAAATCATTTTGGTATTTTTAGTCATAGTAATTTAAGTAGTCAAAATGCAAAACTTGTGGTTTCCCTCCAAATCATCCAAAGCATATGATACAGTGTCAGAAATTGTTTGCATCAGTTTTTATAAGTTCATCTGTGTACTTCAGGTATCTGTAACTAAAAAAAAGGGATTCTTTTGTATTTTGATAAAAATGTACTCGAATATTTCATAACATTAATATTTATTGCTTTATATGAATACTGTATTGAAAGCCCAAGCATTCAGTTTACACAGAGAAATTATACAATTATATACCGCTTCACAAAGGCAGTGAACACATTACATTCTACAAAATCTACTTTACAGAAATTTAAAAATTCTAAATATCAAAAGGTACAGCTGAAGAAACAAGTACAAATTTGGCAGCCAGTAATTTTGACAGGGAAGTTGCAGCTTGCATGACTTTAAATATGTGAATCTGAAAATATTGAGTTTAGAGTAATCATTGTGCTTTGTGTTGATCTGAAAAATATAACACTGGCTGTCAAAGAAGCATGTTCAAAAATATTTAATTCACTTCAAAACGTCATACAAATTATGGTGGCTTCTATGCACCCCAAAAGCTTCAGTCACTTTAGCTCAGGTACATTACTAAAGTAATATATTAATTTTTCCAGTACAGTGGTGTTTCATATCATTGACATTTGCATACTCTAGAATAATTTACAAGAAATGTGTAATATTCACAATGTTCAGAAAAGCAAGCAAAAGTTTAAGGAACCTGCCGGTTCTTCTGAGATGGTCTTGTGTCAGCTTCATAAGCATTCACTCTACAAAACAGTAAGCTAATATTTGAACACAATTTCCAAGATAAAGCACATTTTCTCATAAATATTGAAGTTTTTTTTTCCCTCAGGCACCTCAGAAGTATACAAAAGAATTTCAGTTTGAGCAGATCTCTTGGAATGTGTTTAACCTGGTATTTCAACAGACTTAAGATTTCCAGGGTTTCATAAGGGCCAGATTTTATTTAATTACTCAGAAGAGAAAGAAAATGTCTTCTGAAAGAGGTGAACTCAATCATTACCAATAGAAAAAGTATTCACTGTATTCATCTCTCATAGAAACAGAAAAATATAACATTTCCCCCCCTTTAGAATTATATATATATATATATATATATATATGTGTGTGTGTGTGTGTGTGTATATATATGTATATATGACTTAAAGTTCCATTGTACATAGTCAAACAATAAAATCTGGAAACCAGCATGAAACCCTATAGTTCACGTTAAAATGTTGAAACTATGACCAAAATATGAAAACTGCTAGAGTTGTCAGAAACAGACAAGACAAAAACCTTCCTTGCATATGTATAAACTAAATGTGATAATCTTTAAAAGGCTTTCAAAATTATAATTACCTTCCAGTTTAAAAACTTTAATTCTAAATTAAAAAAAAAAAAAAAAAATCTATACACAAACCACTGATTTGACCAGACTGGGGGGAAAAAAGTCAGCGGTAAGCAGGACCCAGAGGAGCTGATATTCACAGTTCTTACATGTACAACTCTTTCAGGACTTATTCTTAAAGTACTTTATTTTACAACCTGCTTCTCTTGTAAAACTAAAGGTCCACTTTATTACATAAAAGTTTAATACAGTGTAAAACCAGAACTGTATGTAAAATACTGTATCTAAATGTTTCTAAGTAGTTAGTCTTGCTCCATTGGTTCTTCTGTGACTTCTGTGGTTTCGTGGTCATTTTCCATGGGTGATTCTGACAGAATCTCTCCAGTTTTACTGGAATTGGAGCCTACTGATTCTTCTGTTTCATGGCAGCTAGAACCACTACTTACAGGGCCTGTTTTCTCACTACCTTCAGAATGTAAACCTTTCTCAGCTTGAGACAGATCAGATTCCTCCATTTGGTTATGTTCCTCAGAAGTCTCTTCATTCACAATTAAGGCATCATCAGATTCTTTTTCTTGATTTTTTCTTTCTGGGACCATTTCTCTTGATGTCATAAAAGACTCTAAAAATAAGCAAATGTTGTTGTAGTTAAATTTTATTTTCAAAATACCTCCACAGTTATGTTTCATGAATTCTGATACTCTATAGTTCAAATCATATCCCCTGAAACTCAGCAGCAACTACATACAGGTGGGAAAAAAGCCCAACATCAGCATTATAAGGAGTTCCATTATGTTAAATTCTTTCACGAAAAGAAAATGAAGAATTTGAGGATCTCCTTACTCCACACCCTTTTATAGATGGTCTCTAAATACCTTCTTCTTCCTCTTCCTCCTCCTCTTCATCCTCTTCTGCACAGTGCTGCCTGGTGTGACAACTTTCTTTGTCTTTATCCTGAGAGGATAATGACGCATCTGTTTCTGTCGTAGCTGAAGAAGCCTCACTGGGAGCTGTCTGACTGGCTGTCTCTTTGACTTCACTTTCTCTGTCAAACCTGAGTCTTTTTACCTCACGCCCCTCAGCTTCGACAGCATCTTCATCCAGGTGTTTATTTTTCACAGGACTCACTGAGGAAACTTCTGATTCAGATGTTGTAGAGTCACTGTGAATGTTTTTTATAAAGTGTCATTAATATGATTATTTTCCTCATCTTCTACATGGCATTTTTAAGGTCTAATTTTTTTTTAATTGTATTTTAATGTCAAAGTTAAACTGTAATATCTGTACCAAGGAAAACACAAGAGAATAATTTTAAGGCAACCTAAACTATTTTATGAATACTGCCCATCAGAGCCTAGTCAATATAACTTTTTTTTTTTTTTTGGTAGTACTGGGGGTTGAGCCCAGGGACTCGCGCTTGCATGCTTTGCAAGTGCTGGACCACTGAGCTGCATCCTCAGCCATTTTTTTTTTTTACTTTTTTGAGACAGGGTCTCAACCTTGTGATCCTCCTGCCTCTGCCTCCGCCTCCTGAGCTGCTGGGATTATAGGCGTGCTCCACGGAGCCCAGCTCTAGTCAAAAACTTATATGACCTTTTCCATGCAATTGTCTAGTAAGTCTTTTGTATGTCCACCTTCTGATGTACTAAAGCTGTAAACAGAAGCCACAGCTCCTACAACCACATTAAAGCCTTGTTCTGTTCCTCAAAACAATAATACAGTCATCCTTCAGTACACACAGGGGATTGGTTCCAGGAACCCTGTGGGCATCAAAATCTGAGGAAATCTCTTACATAAAATACATAGTATTTGCACAGAACCTACACCCATCCTCTCATATACTTAAATCATTTCTATCTTGCATTGTTAACAGAATGACAAGGCGGGTGGCCAGGGGGAGTCTATACGTATTGAGGATAAAGGGAAACTTTTTCCCCAAATATTTCTGATCCTCAATTTGCTGAATCCACAGATGTGTAACCCATAGATACACAAGGCTGACTGTACAATGTAAATGGAAATAGTGCTGTAAACAATGTTAACTTTCTATGAAAACACTGTTAAATATAAAACACATACGTACTTGTGATTTTTCTCTTCATCTTGCTGTAAGTTTGACTCTTTGCTGTCTGTGCTCTCAGGTAAACCATTTGTTGTCAAGGAAGCTGATAAAGAAACCTTTGGTCGATTAAGTGGCCTAGGTGTTCCAGGACCATTTATGTTAGACCTATAATAAGAAAAATCAGCATCATCTTCCATTTTTGTAAAGTCACTCCTCCCAAAGTAGGTTTAGGGAAAAGTCACAAAAGTATTTGCTATAATTCTGACTTTCAGAAACATCCTTTGCCAGATTAACAAATTCAGTATAGTATATCCTAGATCTTTGATAAAATCCAATTTAAAAAAAGGAAAATACTGAGCCCACTACTCAAAATCAGGGACATGGAAACTCTTTGAATAATAAAAATCAATAATCTCACCTGTCAGTATAGCTTGGTGAATTTCCAGGAAACATAACACCATTCATTCGATTTAAACTATTGGAATTGTTTTTCCTATAAGAAAACACAGTTATGGACCATTCAGTTCTTTAATTTTTGCTAAGCATCATGAGTCTAAAAGATCTTTTGTAACATCTTACTGTCAACAAATCAAAAAATAAATAAATAAGACTTCAGTGAGAATTAATATAAACACACTCATGAGTATAGGGGAAAAAATATGTTGTTGGCCAATGAGACTTGATTTTGTACTTCTTTTATAATGCTTGACAAATTACCTCACATTTATCAACAAACATTTAATTCAGAAAGGAAGTGGTGATTTTTTTGCCATAAAGCTGTATTTTTAATTTCTCTGCCATGAAGTATCACATTATAGGATTATCTTATTTTATAATACACGTAAACTTCAGAATTCTCAAAATGAATTTACTATTTTTGTCTATGGAAGTGGAGGGAGCTTAATGTTAAATGGTTCTTAGCAGAAGGCAATCTCTTCTCCCCCAGAGAATACCTGGCAATCTCTGAAGGTACTGGGAGGCTGGCAGTATGATGATAGGATGTGGAGAGACTCTACTGGCCTCACTAGAAGCCAGAGACACTGTTAAACCTCCTGCAATTTCCAGGACATCCAATCACAACAAATAATTATCCAGTACAAATGCCAACAAGGCACTGATTGAGAAAAATGTGCCCTAAACTGATTTCTTTCTTTGCTATATAAATCTTCACAATTAGAACTACTTTTCCATCATGAAGAGGAATGCCATCAAGTTAGCTATTCCAAACTTACCAGTTACACCCTGGAAAGGCATCTAGGATGGCATCTCAGGGACCAATAATATCAGAATTACAATAAATGACCCATCTCTTTAATCCAAATCTCTTTACTGGAAAACACACAGGTAATATTGTTGGTAATATTCTACTTTGGGGATTGAGTGGTAGGTTCACAATTAATAAATTTTGTCATGTTTAATTACATGTAAAATAGATGTAACTTATTTTAAGAATGTATTAAAATAATTACAATACAGTAATTAAAAAGATACCATAAATTTTAAAAAACCTCTATACTTACTCTGAAGAAGGATAAACACAGCTAACAACCATCACATTCTGTAATAACAAAAATGGCTAATTTAATGAGAGAAAAGCACAATACTATAGAATTTTAATCATTTGTTTTAAATTTCTCAAAATCACCCTACTAAATGTCCTTTCATTGTGATTTTGCTAATAAAGGAAAATACATGGCTAAAAATAAAAAGTGAAACTGAAACTAAAAGTAACAATGGACTGAAAGCAAATACCCTACTAAACCATGTTTTGTTTTGTTTTTTTAACCCTATTCTGGGGCCATGACATTATATACTGAATGTAATACCTCAGTGTAATCATGCTCTCTTCTGAAGATAGAGATTAAAGTACTTAGTCCCAGTGTACAAGATACAAAGCAGTATCTACTCCAGAGTTTGTTGTATTGCATCATATAGCCCAAAGAAAGAGATTCAAACCTTTTTTGGAATATACTTATAAGAATAAATGCTCTGCTTTTAACTCCCTCACGCCCTTATCCAAATTTCAGAGGAAAGTGAAACTTAAGTTAAATAATTATCCCAAAGTTACATAACTATGAAGCCCTGTAGCCTTGGTTTGAAGGCAGGACCCCTAGGTATGACTATTATGACATATTGCCTCATCACAGAAAATCTCCAAAATGTAATTACTAAGGGTCCTTGAGCTAAAGACTCAATTACTGATAGCTAATTATTAATAAACCACTGCAGTTTCCTGCCCTTTTGGCCATCTTCTTCAATTAAAGACACAGAGGCTCAACAAAATACATTAGCCCTATAAGGCCCAAAGAATTATTGTAAATCACTAAGTAATTGTTTTGGATTCCTTTTCCCAGGTTAAAATAATCAATTTTTACCTGAAAGAAAACACTGGACTATGTTTTAGAATCAATCGAGAATTAGGAACCCACTGGTCCAATCTCAATTGCTCCAATTTCAGTAATACATCAGAGGCAGTTTCTTACTTTTCATTTACTCAAACACTTTGACTTTTTTTTTTTTTTTAAATAAAGCTGCTTCCCTTTTGTAGAATGTCCTTCCTTATTACTAGTGGCCCTCACCCACAATCTGACCTGCATCTTTCTACTCAACACCTAATTGAAATGCTTTGTACCAGCAAGTTTCTGAAGTAAAAGGTCTCTGGGCACTAGAATCCATACATATGTAGGCAAAATACTAAAAGTTAACATATTATTTGTACAACATCTAAGAACCTATATTACGCTGATTTTTGTTAGGTGCCCTCGAGTCAGTATCCGACTCATAGCGACCCTCTGTACAACAGGGGAAACACTATTGTCAGTGCTTCTCTGCTGTTCATAGGGTTTTCAATGGCAGATTGGTTTTTGGGAGGGGGTTGCCAGGTCCTTCTCCCAAGCCTACAGCTTCTGGTGTTCCCTGGCGGTCTCCCATCCAGGTACTAACCAGGCCAGACCCTGCTTAGCTTCCGAGATCTGACGGGATCGGATGCCACAGGACTACAGCTGCAGGCTACTATGCTGATACATAGTATAAATATTAAGAGACAATTAGCTAGCTTCCCTAAACTTAAAAATGATCGCCTTGGGCCCTCTTCTGTCCCCTCCCATAAAACTCCTTCTCTGAAACAGAATATTGTGTGGGTTTTTTTGTTTTTGTTTTTTGTTTTTTGTTTTTTTCCCAGCATTGGGGGGTTGAACCCAGGGGCTCTATGCTCTGCAAGTGCTGGACCACTGAGCTGTACCCCCAGCCCTTTTTTTTTTTTTTTACCTGTTTTTTGGCGGGGACAGCATCTCGCTAAGTTACGCAGACTGTCTCTGTCTCAAACTTGCGATCCTCCTTGCCTCCGTCTCCCAAGCCACCGGGATTACAGGCATGAGCCACTGCACCCGATGTGACATAGAACATTGTTTAGAAAACAATCTGGAGCCAGGAGCGGTGGCACACGTCTGTAATCCCAGTGGTTCGGGAGGTGGAGGCAAGAGGATAGCAAGTTCTAGACCACGGCAGTCTGTGTAACTTAGCAAGACCCTGGCTCAAAAAAGAAAACAACAAAAAACAAAACAAACCAAAACAAACCAAAACAAACCAAAAAAACAAAAACGCGCTGAGGGTGCAGCTCAGTGGTCCAGCACTTGCAGAGCATGCAAGTGTGAGACCCTGGGTTCAACCCCCAGTACCACAAAAAAAAAAAAAAAAAAGAAAGAAAGAAAAAGAAAAAGAAAAACAATCTGGGAAAAATTCAAGGTAGGCTAGAAAAGCTTGTTCAAGAGAAGGTGCTGGAATAGATCTTACTCACTTGTTCTTTTCTGAAATGTTAGGCTTCAAATTAATATAATTTCCATAATAAAATAAATACCTTTTCTACTCCTCTGAGAAATTTGTCTGTTCCTGTATAGTTTCTCCTTGGATCGGTTAGCAATTCACATAGTCGCTGAATAGTAAAAGGAATACTGCAAAAGAATGTAATTTTATAATCTGAGGTCATTACTTAGCAAGACATTAGAAATATTACATATTTTGGTAGTTAAAGCTTTACTGAGTCACCCACTTTTTTTTTTTTTTCCCAGTACTAGGGATTGAACCCACAGGCCTCGCGCTTACATGCTTTTCAAGTGCTGTACCACTGAGCTGCACTCTCAGCCCATTTTTTTACTTTTTGAGACAGGGTCTCGCTAAATTACACACATTGCTTCTGGTCTTGAACTTGCAATCCTCCTGCCTTTGCCCCCCCAAGTCATTGAGATTACAAGTGTGTGCCACTTCGCCCGACAAGTCACCCACTTTTTAAGCTACAAAAGAAAATGCTACAGTAGGGAAATGAACTGGTGAGTCATTTAAAGATGTACAAGACAATAAGCACACCTGTCTTTTATTTAACAAAAATAAAGCTTTCTTTTTCTTGCTTCTAAAAACAATTATAAAAGAACATCAAAAGTTAACCAAATGCTTCAAAACTGATAAAAAGTTTAATATTCTCAATCTTGATAATTCAATTTTTAGTTTATAAGAGAGGTAACACAAATAATGAGGTTTGTTTACATACAGGAACTTCTCAAGCATTCAACACACATTTATGTGTTCAAAACTATAAATGATTTTGTTACTGAACAGAGTAAGATAAATTATTTCAATGAAAAAGTAAATATTATTCTGCTCTATATTACAATTTCATATACAACCTACACATTTAATCAAACTTAAAATGTACATAAATTCAATATTTCAGTAAGAACCTTATTGTTAATTTAGTTAAATATTTTCAACAGAATGCAATTTTCACTTGATCACAACAAATACAAAACCGACAGAAACAGAAAAGCCATTTTATGAGTGTAAAAAGTTTTCAGCTCATATTTTATAGTCATCAGAACTATGAATAGCAAAGTTAGGAGAACTAGATATAACAAATGCAGCTCAAACCCGTAAACATCAATCTTTGAATTCAATGTTTGCAACACAATTTATTTCTCTTATGAACAGAATTACAAAGTCTCAAATTAATCGTTAACATTCACAGTGTTATTCATTTTTTAAGAGTAATCTGACATAAACTTCTACCCACCAAAGTAGCTACTGAGTAATAATGCCAAGAATGAAACTCAATTTCTCTAACTTCATATCCTATACTTTTTCACTGTACCACAAATACTTGACAAAATCATAGCTGTTTCTTTTCTTGTTGGATAAACTGCATTTGGTTCTCATATTCTCAGCACTAATACTATTTTTATGTTCTCAGAAAAGTCAGTATAAGATTTACAATAAATTCTGAAAATGTTTAAAGTAAATATTATTCATATTAAAACAAATGTTGTCATTATCTGATTTACCCCCACAAATCAATCTTTACTCAATTAGCATTCAAACCTAAAAGTGAAAAAACTATTGTTCTGTACAAGATCACAAAATAAAAGGTGAAATATTTGCCTGAGAAACAACTAATATCCAGAAACAGCTAGAAATAGAGAACTACTTTGATATTATTCATGACTGGTGTAAGAAATTCCTTCGGGCTCCTAATACTTTCTTCCTCACTTTTGAAAATCTACTCAGAATGAAGTACATTGTCAAGATGAAGGTTCTTTTAAAATGGAAAAGTAGAAAGCACACAAATTATTACTAATGATAAAATAGTTAGCTTTCACATCCTTTTTTGTTCATTCCCATAAAAACATATAATTACAAATGTAGAGTTAGTACACAAAACGACTGTAACTCTATTAAAAGATTTTAACCATTTCTCCACAGTGCAAATGTGTTTCTCAACTGTGTGCCCTTCTCATACATGACTGAAAGTCTTAAGAACCTCTTCACATACATTACTATGCTCAATACATCATTTATGTATATACCTGAAATGCAGTACATGATAGACTTCCAAATATTCATAGAATATACCTGCACCTTAGTCTCTTA
>VMDO01032074.1:0-19390 GCA_007922755.1 Pedetes capensis
ACAACAACAACAACAAAAACTTATTTGGCATCAAAAGCCAACTATTACATGTTAGACGGGATCCAGTGCATTCAGGGTGGTATGGCCATAGATCAGCTACATTTCTGGAAAAAAAAAAGAAAAAAACAACCTCAAGCCAAAAATGAGTTGAAGCATACAGAATTTTCTGAATAATCTTCATTTGATTAGAAATTCACTTGTCAGAATGCTTTCTTTCTTTCTTTCTTTCTTTCTTTCTTTTTAGCATTTGATTTAATTGGTACTTTGCTTAGCTCTGTTATTCAATTTATTCAATAATAATTTACCGAAACCCCACTAGCTTCCAGGCATTTTTCCATGTGCCAGGGTAATAATAGTGAATTGGACAGTAGTAATAATAGATAGAATGTGTGAAGTTAAACCAGCCATTAAAATAAATTAGGTATACTTAGTAGACTAACATAAAAGATAAAATACATTAGATATTTTAAAAACGCTTAGTAAACCCAAAAGAACAAAAAGAGGAAAAGGGAGAAAGAAGACTAGAAAAGACAAGTAGAAAGTAATGGAAAGATGATAGATTTAAACTCAAACATATTAATAATTCTCCCACCTGTCTGTCATCTTGTCGTGCTGTGGGGGCTTATATGTTGCTGTGATGCTGAAAGCTATGCCATTTGTATTTCAGATACCAGCAGAGACACTCAAGGGGGACAGGTTGAGCTTCCAGACTAAGCCAGACTAGGAAGAAGGACCTGGCAGCCCACTCTCGAAACATTTAGACATTGAAAACCCTATATATAGCAGAGAAGCACTGTCAAATATAGTGCCAGCAAATGAGCCCCCCAGGCTGGAAGGCATTCAAGAGGTGACTAGGGAAGAGTTGCTTTCTCAAAGTAGAGTGAACCTTAATGACAGGAGTGGAGTAAAGCCTCTGGGACTTCCTATTGCTGATGTGGCATGATTCAAAATGAGAAGAAACAGTGGCTGCCAGACTGGGCTCAAACATAAATAATCACATTCATGGCACAGTGTTTGGTAGTGTTTTGTTCTGTTGTACTTAGGGTTGCTACGAATTGGATCTGACTTGAGTGTACCTAACAACAACAACATATCAGTAATAAGTATAAGTAGTATAAACATCTCAGTTAAAAGGCAGAGATGATCAACTATGATAAAAGAAAAGGTAAGACCCAACTATATGGTCTCAACAGACAACCATGTTAAGTAAAAAAACACAAACAGGTTAAAAGTATTAAAAATATATTTTACTAGCACTAATCAAAAGAAAGCCTGCAGCTGTAGCCCTGTGGCATCTGATCCCGTCAGATCTCAGAAGCTAAGCAGGGTCGGGCCTGGTTAGTACCTGGATGGGAGACTGCCTGGGAACACCAGAAGCTGTACGCTTGGGAGAAGGACCTGGAAACCCCCTCCCAAAAATCAATCTGCCATTGAAAACCCTATGAACAGCAGAGAAGCACTGACAATAGTGTTTCCCCTGTTGTACAGAGGGTCGCTATGAGTCGGATACCGACTCGACAGCACCTAACAACAACAACAATCAAAAGAAACTTGAGGTGGCTATATTAATATCAAACACAATGTATTTTAGAACTAAGAATAATACCAGTGATAAATATTATCATTTTATAATTAAAAATAGGTCAGTCAATCCAGAGGAATCAACAGTCCTAAAGGATTACACATCTAATAGTAGGGCATGAAAATATTTGAACTGAAAACATATAGAACTGAAAGGAGTAATAGATGAATTTGTGTTTGTAGCCAGGCACCTCAACACTCTTAATAATATTTTGGATAAGAATATTCCAGAAAAAAGACAAGATGGGAAGGTCTAGTGTTCAGAAAGAACTTGAGTGTTAGAAGAACCCAAAGCAGCCCAATGTATTTGGAACAGAACAAGTTAATGGATTATGGTCTGTTGGAGACCAGGCAGATAGGCAGGAGTTGTCTCACATAAGACCTTGTGGACCCTCATGAGGAGTTTGCAAAAGCACAAAACAAGATTGGGGAGCATAAATGTTTGCTTTATACTGTAATTTTTATTTAATATTTAATCATTAGGTGGCTCTTAGAAATTCTCCACAGCCAAAACTGAAAATAATATGTGACAAAGAATGACACACTTTGAAGAACTGCCTGGATGTGGTAGGATACCATCTAGAAATAGATTTGTTTTCTTCCTATCACTTCTTTCAAACCCATTCTGTCAGATTTTTCTTCCGGATCTTTGGGTTGTGTCTCAGAGATCTATCACTACTTTTGGGCCTTAGTTTTAGTTATTAAAAAGTATAGACTGATCTACATCAGCCCCCACCCCCCAATCCATCACCCAATTCAATGTTTCTGTATTTCCTTCAGCTCAGGCATGCCCCTGTGTTGGCAACCTGTACAAGGAAGAGCTGTCTGGCCCTTTGTCTTGGCTCCCCTTGCCCTAACTGTTCCTACATGGGCTTTTGGTCCCCCAGGATCTGGATGAGGAAGTAAAAGGCAAAAGGGGGAAAAGTGAGTCCTTTTGAGTCTTTTAACTCTCTTTTTGATTACAGAAAAAATTTTTCCTCATGAAATATTATGGTTACTCTTTGTCTATCCTCTGCCCCAACATGTGCCCATATATACACATGTGCACACGTGCATACACACTCACTTCCATTCTTTCACTGGGGAATGTGCTCTCCAGCTGACCTCTTATTGTATCTTTCTGTTATGGCTCCTGTTTTCAAGGGTACAGCTCCAGCCTCTTTTTTCTGGCATCACCTTTTCCTAGTGGAAGGCAGCCTTCCTGGATAGGGTCTCTTCAAAATAGTTCTGTCACTGTCTGCCTTCGTTTAGAATCTTTGCCCCAGTAAACACTGTAGTTGTGGGCTTCTCTTAACTGTCCTCTTGTCCTCTTCCTTCAGGAGTAGCTCCAGGCAGCTCCCCTATCTATCACAAATGCCATCACCTCTCTTAAGAATTCTTCCATACTTTCTCTGGTGTCAGATTGTGAAGGCCTATGAGCTTCTTTCTGCAGCTCAGCAAAAGTTCTGCTTGGGAAGGAGATGCCTACCTCCTTGTTGGCAAGGACACCGACTCATTTGGGGCAATACTCTTCCTACCATCCTCAGTTGAAGGGGGAAGGTCCTCATCACTTGCCTACTCTGAGAAGGAGCAGAAGCTCCTCAGCAATCCCTCCTAAACCAGACACTCTTTAAATGATGCTCCTCCTTTAGCAAATCCCTAGCCTTCTCTTAAGATTTGTGGAGGTAAGAGAGAAGTCAGCTAGTGGCAATAATTCCCTGCATTCTGGCAGGTGCTTTGCAAGATTCTCCATACCATGGGATGTGTATGTATTTTAGCCTTTATGCATTTAATGTCTTGTTTTGTGTGGGAAAATGTTTGAGTATAGAAATATAACTATCATTCACATTTCATTGTGCTAATGATGTAAAGGACTAGATATGCTTTTTTCTTCTGTGCAACATTGGAGGACATCCGTGTACAGGTTGCTGAGAGCCTTCTCTTTTCAGTTTTTCTTCTCTGGAGCAATATTTAGGAGGGGAAAAAGCTGGGCTATAATTTTTATACACGAACAACATTTAAAAAAATTTTTTTTTGTGGTACTGGGGTATGAACTCAGGGCCTTGCACTTGGATGCTTTGCAAGTGCTGTACCACTGAGTTGCACCTTCAGCCCATTCTTTCGCTTTTTGAGACAGGGTCTCACTAAATTATACAGACTGCCTCTGGTCTCAAGCTTGTGATCCTCCTGCCTCTGCCTCCTGAGTCACTGGGATTACAGGTATGCCGCCATCATGCCCAGCATTTTTAAAACATTTTTATTGATGTATATTAATTGTACAAAATAATGGGTTTCATGGTGACCTTTTCATACCTGCAAGATTCTTTTGCAAAGCTCCAATAGGGCAGTATATATATAAAACCTTGCTCTATTAAAAGCATTTCACAGAGATTAGCTCATTGGCTTGCCATCTGGTTTAGAAAGGAAGATGCATCTTTCCTACAAGGAGCATTTTAAAAAGTGACATTTAAAAATTAGCCACCATTTATGTACATGCTTCTGGAAAAGTTAGTATATAAAATTTAATGATTTGATAAATTAGGAAATAGTAAGAACATCCATAGACACCAGTCTCATAGAAATTGAATGTTAACTAATTACATAATAAAAAGTAAATATAGTCTCAGGCACTTTATTAATGATTTTCAGCTAATTAATTGTTGGGCCATTTTCCCAAAGTGCCCTGTTTCTTTATTAGAAAATGATTGAAAAATAAAATTATGACTGTTCTAATAGTGACTGAAGGTAGATCAAGACCCCCTTTCAATTCTGTGGGATTGTAGATAGATGCTACATAAAATCTGTTTGGAAGATATTTTTACCCTGTGTTTTTAATGCCCAGAAATAAAAATGATAACCTTTAAATATTAAGTTTAGAAAAGTCCAGTGACTTAAAAATTGTCAGAACTCATCCTGTTAGAATTCTCCTGTGGCTGTAATAAAACCAGTCTGCAGTCCTTCCTACAGGGACTCAGGGGTGACACATAGAGATGTAGTCGTGAGGGAGGCCACCTCCCTGGAGAGAGAAAGACACTAGGAGACTCTGCCCCAGCCCCTTAGAACCTGCATGAAGCCCCAGCCTTTGGTCAAGTGGAAGTGAAGGGATTGCTAGATATTCCTTTTTAAGGTAGACCAAGATGTGATGTCAACCAAGATGAAATTAAGCATTGATTGACAATACTTGAAAACTGGCAAGACTCTGGGAACCACAGTTATTTCTTTGCATTTTTGCTCTTAGTCACACTATTTCATTTCTGATTAATTATTAGCATTTCAACAAACTAGAGTAATTGATAGCTGTCAACCAGACTATCAGTCCTTCCCCACATTAGAGGGTTCTCATGGTCTCTCCATCCATTGCCAGCTACTCTTCCTGCCCCATGGCAGAGCCCACATTATGAATTGGTAGAAAATACCTAAGAGGATTTCAGTAATGGCCCTTCTAAGAATGTCCAAATGGGAGAAAGACCGCCCTGGTGTCTTTCTGAATCCAGATGTTTGGCTAGGCTCTGTGTCTAACTAATTTTAGAGTCTTGCTCTGGCTATGCTCCTGCTGTAAGGGGCACTTTCTAAGACATGCCTGCATTCACAGGAAAGTGCTTTTTATTCCTGTGTGACATTGGAGGGCATTCCTACACAGGTTGCTTACATCCTTCTGTTTTCTGTTTTTCTTCTCTGAAACTATGTTGAAGAGTGAAAAAAGGCTAGACTACATTTTTTGTACAGGAAAAACATTGTTTGACATTTTTATCAGTGTATATTAATTGTACAAAATAACACATTTCATTGTGACATTTCCATACATGCACATAAGAGAATACTAAGCCTTAAAAAATACTAGCAGGAAACACAAGTCTTTACTCACTTTGTAAAGTACAAACAGTAACAATATACCTCATGTCTATATTGTGGCCAGTAACAATGGAAAAATCCAAAAGCTGGTGTGCCGTCACAGGACTGTTCCCAGCACTCAGGGGGCAGAGGCAGGAGTTTGAGGCCAGCCTGGGCTGACATCGAGACCCTGTCTCATAAAACAAAACAAAATAAAAATCCTGTATGTGGGAATGAGAATGGAGCTAGTGAAAGGATCTGGTGAGAAAAAGAGCAAATAGGCAAAAAGTACATAGAAACCACAAGGCAGAATGAGGAGCTCACAGAGATAAAGGAGACAGAGGAGCCACTGTATGTTACTTATGCTCTTTAGTATTAAAGAACTCATTGATTAGCTTGTCCACAATTTCCCTGTGTGGCTATTAAGCATAATCAGTATTGCTTTTCAAAAATAGAATGGAGAGAGGAAAACAAGTATTCCTCTTGCTTTGTACCACTGCTGAAATATTGACGAACAAAGCTGTGCTGGAGGCATACTGCTTATATAAACACATGATTATATAAGAGTCAAAGTAACAGAACTGATTATATACCCCTTACACAAAAATTGATTTCCATACTTTATACTTGCACTTTATTATCAGGTGTGTATATTGCATGACTTATTCAATATTTGTGCACAAAATAAATTTGATTCTATTTAATTTGGCACCTGGATTATCTTTCTGATTGCATAAGTGGAATTGGTTACATGCAGTCTTTATTGTACTTGGTGTACCCTGGAGTCCATCAAGACAGGCCCTGCCAAGGAGGCCAGCTGGACTCAAGGGAGACACCCAGTTTTTCTCCTAAAGTCTGTTCTGTGAACCGTATGACCCAAAGGCCCATTTTGTTTAGAAGTAGTAGCCTGCCCCTTTCATTTATGCATACCCAGCTGATTTCATAAGGCCAAGTACACACTGTTTTTTTTTTTACTTGTCCTATACTTGGCTATCCTTAGCTGAAGACCTCCTTTATTTTTCTCTGATATAGTAGTAATTTTTAAAAGGCTCTCCTGGAGAGAGATTGAAATGAGCATGGTTGTCACTTCATAGTAATCAACTAAGTTGACTCTAAGACAGGTGCCTTGTAGACAGTATTGCAAGCTTTTGCCAAAATAGGTGCAAATGGAGAAGACAAAGTAATTAGTGGATCCTATAGAGGTCAATGGGGCTGGGATTTGGCTCAGTGGGTAGAGAGCTGTGCTGCAGTCTCTGAGGTACCGAGTTCAATTCCCAGCACCACAAAAATGGGAGAAGGGCCTGGCAATCCACTCCCAAGGCAATCCCGAAACAGTCAGCCATTGAAAACCCTATGAGGGTCACTATGAGTTGGATACCAACTCGATGGCACCTAACAACAACAACAACAACAACAGAGGTCAATAGGGAGAATGTTTGAGCAATAAGTGGCAACTGGAATAGTGAGGCTGAAGATTCAGTGAGCGTTTAGGGAAAAGAACTTTTTTTTTTTTAAATTGGAGAATAGGAAAGCTTTTGTCTTTAATGAATTAAGATCAATATGAAATTCTATTTGAGTGCTGATCTTGCAGTGGGTTAAATATATTCTGATGTCTCGTCTTGGAACATAGCTAAGTAAATAAAACCCTTTATTTCTTGGATCATGTTTAAGTGAATAAAGGTTTTTACTTTGTAGCAGTGAAAGCTTTATGTTAGAACTTTGTTTCTGACATGCTGTTAGTGATTCTGGTAAGTAATTTTTCACAGGCAACAAATTTAATTTTTCTCTACTGAAAGACTAAATTACAGGAACTCATCATCTTGCTTCCCTCCCCACCCATCAACATAGGATAATTTGAAAATATGGTTATTAGCTTGTGTGATTTGATTTATTAAAGTTGAAGAATTCTCATTAGATCACTGCTAAAGGTTTCCAAATGGTCTGAGTAACTGGTGTTTGGTGCTGTGTGAAGTGATCATACAATGAATTTCCTGATGAAGATCTTATTAATTTAATTGTTATTTTTATGGCAGCTTTATTGAGATATGATTCACCCAACTGTACAATTCACCCATTAAAGCGCACAATTTGATGGTTTTTAGTATATTCCCAGAGTTGTTAAACCATTACCATAATCAATTTTAGAACATTTTAATCGTGTCCAGAAGAAACCCTGTTATACATTAGCAGTCAATGCTTATCTCTCTCACCACCATCTTCCAGGTCCAGAAAAACACAAATCTTTCTGTCTCTATAACTTGCCTATTCTGGACATTTCATATAAACAGGTTTACACACTATGTAGCTGTTATTGTTTGAATTGAAAAAGGCCATGTGTTTAAATGCTTGGTCCCCAGAAGGTGGTACTGTCTGTGGATGCTGTGGAACTTTGAGAGGTGGGACCTAACTGGCAGAGATGGATCACTGAGGGTGGGCCTTTGGAGGTTTTACTTGGACCCTCAGTTCCAGTAATCTTTCTTTGCTTCCTAATTGCCATGAGGTGAGATCCTTTGCCATAAAACCTGCTGCCTGCTTCACCTCTGTGGACGGAATTCCTCTAACCTGTGATTCCCAGTAAATCTTTCCTCCTGTAAGTTGTTTCTGTCAGGTATTTTGTCACAGCAACACACAAGCAAACTAGGAAGAGAAAATTGGTACTGGAGAGTGGTGTGATTGCTCTGCAGAAGCCTGACCATGTGTTTCATTGGCCATTGGAACTTGATTGTGGGAGAAGTTTGGAAGAGGTTGGAGACACAGGATAAAGCAGCCCTAGAATGTTATAAGAAGAAATTGAGAGGTGATTTGGTGAGAATTTAGAAGATCAGACCACCAACAGAAATGTGGACAGGAAAGACAGGGTTCACAGTTTTTCAGAGGAAAATGAGGACACTGATGGAGTTTGGACTGGAGGCCATTTGTGTTACATTCTGGAACGCAAACAGTTTGCATTTCGCCTATGTCCTAAAGATTTGAGTGAGGCTAAATTCACAAGTAGTGGACAAATTAACTTGGTGGAGGAAATGTCAAAAAACCATAGTACTGAGGCTGTGTGTTGATTATTACTGGATACTTTCAGCCAGATTTATGATGAAAAGAAAAAAGATCAAAAGAGCAGAAAGATTTGAAAAACGTGCAAGTTGGTGTGAAAAAAAAGCCATGAGTTTAAAGTTGCTGTGGACAGGGCTGGGATTGAGGAAGGAAACCACCATTGTTGAAGAGATAAGCACTGTTGAAGAGAAGCCTCACACTTTGTGCTAGAACAATAGGGACAAGGCAAGAGTCAGCCTCCTATCTAAGACTCCAGAGTATGAAACTGGAAACTCTCTTAAAAATTTCCTTTTAAAAGAGTGTCTCAAATCAAGTGCCTCCAGGCCACCTTCGTGAAAAAGGACCATCCAAGGAAATGGTTTCCTGGCCCAGGCACACATAGGCCACTGTTGCAGATGTGGTGAAATGGGGCCCAGCTCCCACTGAAGCTGGCAGGAGAACTTGACATCATCCACATGGTGCAGGTTTTGCAGACATGCAAAATACAAGAGTTAATGGATTGTTGAGGCTGCCAATAAGGATTGAGAGACTAGCTTGTGAGGCCAAACGGTATATTCCAGGGTCAGATTCCCTTTGGAGAGCCCCACTGCCGGACTGTTTGGCAAAGCAGCTGTATCATTTTACATTTCCATCAATAGTATAATGGGGTTCTAATGTTCCACATTTTTATTATAGTAGGAACAATTCTGAGAGTGAAAGCCAGCACTTATTTATTATATCAGGTAGGAGCTGAAAGTGAATATCCTGAGATAACCAGCTCATTTGGTTATTGGGAAGGCTGGGGAATGGAGCCTACTCAGGGTAGTAAAAGAAGGGCAAGTAGGAGGAGGTTTGGAGAGGATGGAGTTAAGTGCTAGAGAGTAGTAACAGCTGGATTAATGTATTCAACAAGGAGAATATGTCCAGGTTTATCATAATATCCTGTAGGTAGTTATTACTGTTTCTAAGGATCAAGCATATATTTATTTTTAAAACATTTCAATTAGTGTATATTAATTGCACAAAATAATGGGCTTAATTGTAACAATTTCATACATCAATGTAATGTACTTTAATTCTAATCACCTCCTATTACCTTGTCTTATCTCCCTCCCCTCCCCCAGTCCTCTTCCTCTTCCCTAGTACTGTCACCCGTCTACTTCCATGTCTTCTCCCACACCTAGATTCGACATATGAGGAAATTATGTGATACTTCTCTTTCTGAGTCTGGTTTATTTTGTTTAACATGATGATCTCAGGTTCCATCTATTTTCCTGCAAATGTGATTGTGTTCTTCTTTATGACCGTTTTGTATATATACCACATATTCTTTATCCATTTGTTTAGTGCCTAACCTGATTCCATAACTTGGTGAACAGCACTGTGATAAACATGGTACACAGATATTGCTACTATATGCTTGCTTTGATTTCTTTTGGTATAGGCCCAGGAATGATATAGCTAGATCATATGGTAGTTTTGTTTGTAGCTTTTTGAATCTCCATATTAATTTCCATACTGGCTGGACTGATGTATCAACAATGTATAAGAGTTTGTTTCCCTCCCCATATCCTTGCCAGCATTTTTTGTTGTTTCCTGATTATAACCATTCTAACTAGGGTGGGGTAGAATCTCAATACAGTCTTGATTTGCATTTCCCTGATAACTAAAGATGTTGAATATATTTGTCATGTATTTATCATCCTTTTGTACTTATTCTTTTGAAAAATGTTTGTTGGGTTCATTTGTCCATTTACTAATTGGTGTTCCTTTATTGTTTAATTTTTGAATTCTTTATATATACTGAGTATTAGTCCCTGTCAAATGAATAGTTGGCAAAGATTTTCTCCATTGTGTAGGTTTTCTCTTCACTCTGTTGTTTCCTGTGCTGTGCAGAAACTTTTTAACTGGGTGCAATCCCTTTTGTCAATGCTTGCTATTATTTCATGATCTGTTGGAGTCCTATTCAGAAAATCCTTGCCTATTCTTATATCTTGAAGTGTTTTCCCTATGTTTTCCTCTGGTAGTTTCAAAGATCCAGGCCTTACATTAGGGTCTTTTATCCATTTTGAGTTGGTGTTTGTACAGGATGAGAGATAGGGATCTTTGACATATGAATATCTAGTTTTCCCAGCACCATTTGTTAAAGAGGATGGCCCTTATTCAATGTATGTTTTTGGCATCTTTGTCAATAATCAGAAGTCTGTAGCTGAATGAGTTTATTTCTGGGTTCTGTATTCAATTCCATTGCTCTATGTGTCTGTTTTTGTGCCAGTACCATGCTGTATTTGTTCCTATGGCTCTGTAGTATAATTTGAAATCAGGTGTTATAATACTTCAGCATTGCTTCTTTTTTTCTTTTTTTGCTCAGGATTACTTTGGATATTCAAGGTCTTTTGTGTTTCCATATACCTTGTAGGACTTTTTTCTATTTCTGTGAAGAACACCATTTGAATTTTGATGGAGATTTCATTGAATATGTTTTAATATGGCCATTTTCACAATATTAATTCTGCTGACCCATTAACATGGGAAGTCCTTCCATCTAGTCTTCTAAAACTTCTTTCTTCAATGTTTTATAATTTTCATCATAGAGGTCTTTAAATTCCTTAGTTAGGTTGATTCCTAGGCATTTCATTCTTTTTGAGGCTATTGTGAATAAGATTATTTACATGATTTCTTTCTCAGTGGGCTCATTATTGATGTTTGAAAATTCTATTAAGTTTTGTATGTTGATTTTGTATCCTGCTACTTTGCTGAATTTGTTTATCGGTCTAAAAATATTTTGATAGTCTTTAGGATCTTCTAAGTATAGGAAAATATTGCCTGCAAGGACAATTTGATTTCTTCAATTCCTATTTTTATCTCTTTCTTTCTCTTGCCTTATTGTCCTGGCTAAAATTTCAAGCTCTTTATTGACTAAAAGTGGGGAGAGTAGACATCATTGTCTTGTTCTTGATTTTAGAGAAAATGCATTCAGTTTTTCCCCACTTAGTAAAGGTTGCTATGAGTTTGTTGTATATAGCTTTTATTGTGTTGAGGTATAATGTTGCTACTCCTTGCTACTTCTTAAGGGCTTTTATCATGAAGTGATATTAAATTTTGTTAAAGCCTTTTTCTAAATCTCTTGAAATGTTATGTGATTTTTCATGCTTTGTTCTATTTATGTGCTGTGTTAGGTTTTTTTATTTATGTATGTTGAATCATGGTTGTACCTGAAATGAAACCAACTTGATTAAAGTGTATGATATTTTTCAAGTTGCTTTTTATTTGTTTTCTGAGACAGGATCTCACTATGTATTCCAGGTTGGCCTGCAACATTCTATGTCACCTAGACTGACACCAAACTCACAGTCCTCCTGCCTCAGCCTCCCAAGCACTAGGATCACCAGTTTGTGTCATCATGCCCTTTTGATGAGGGTTTTTGCATTTATGTAAATCAAAGATACTGGTCTATAATTTTCATTTTTGTTGTTGTATGCTTATCTGGTTTTAGTCTCAGGACACTAATAGCTTTATAGAATGAGTCAAAAGTATTCCTTCCATTTCTATTTTATGGAAAAGTCTGAGGAACATTAGCATTAGTTCTTCTTTAAAGGTCCAGAAAAATTCAGCAGTGAATCTATTCATTCCCGGGCTCTTCTTTGTTGGGAGTTTTTAGTACTGCATCAACTTTTACTTGATATTGATCTGTTTAGGCTTTTTATATATATATATATCCTCTTGTTTCAATTTTTATAGGTCATATGTTTCTAGAAATTTATCCATTTTTTCTAAGCTTTCCAGTGTATTGGGAGTACAAGATTTCAAAATAATCCCTAATAGTCCTCCAGCTTTCAGTGATATCTGTTGTAATATCACCTTTTCATCTCTAATTACTTAATTTGGGGTTTCTCTCTCTTTTTTGGCTAGTTTGGTTAAGAGTTTGTTAGTCTTATTTATCTTTCCAAAGAACCAACTCTTTTTTTTTTTTCATTAATCTTTTGTATTGTTCTTGTAGGCTCTAATTAATTTCAGCTGTGATCTTTCTTTCTTTCTTTCCTTATACTGGATAAGAGTTTGGCTTGTTCTTATTTTTCTAAGACCTTAAAATGTATCACTAAGTTATTTATTTGAAAAGAGGGGTAGGGGTGCAGCTCAGTGGCAGAGTACTTGCAAAGCATGTGTGAGGCTCCAGATTCAGCGCTCTAGTACTGCTAAAAATGTTATTTATTTCAAATCTCTCTGATTTTTTAAAAATTTCAGCACTCATAGCTATAAAGTTCCCTCATGGAACTGCCTTTGATGTATCCTACAGGTTTTAATATATTGTGTTTCCATTTCCATTTTTTTATTTTCCCCTTGATTTTTTGGATGATCCACTGATCTTTTAATAGTATTTTGTTCACTGTCTATGTGTTTGTATAGTTTCTGCATTTCTCTTGTTACTGATTTCCAGTTTTATTCAGTTATGGTCCAATAAGATGCAAGAAATTATTTTTTTGCCTTTGATAAAACTTGCTTTATGGCCTAAAATATGATGTTGGAGAAAATTCCATGAGATACTGAAAAAAATGTGGATTCTGCATTTGTGGGTGGCACATTCTATAGTTGTCTGTTAAACCCTTTTGATCTGTAGTGTAGTTTAACTCTGAAGTCTCTTTTCAGAGTTGTTTTTTCTTATTTTAGATCTGGGTGACCTATTGGTGAGAGCGGGATATTGGAGTCACCCACTATTATTTTATTGGGGCTTATCCATCTATTTATGTCCAGAAATGTTTGTTTTATGAAGTGGGGTACACCAACATTTGCTGCATGTGTATTTACAACCATTATGTCTTCTTGATGCATTGTTCCTTTTACCAGTATGTGGTGACCTTCTTGGTCTCTTCTGACTAATTGTTGCTTGAAGTCTATTTTGTTGGATATGAATATAGCTACTCGTGCTTGTTTTTAGATTTTATGAGAACATCATTTTCATTATTTTACTTTCAGTTGTGTATGTCTTTGCTGGTGAGTTGTGTTTCTTGCAAGCAGTAAATAGTTGGATCTTTAATGCACCCAGTCTGTGTCTTTGTTTTTTTTCCTTTAGTACTGGAGGGTTGAACGTAGGGCCCTTCTCATGCCATGAGAGTGTTCCACCACTGAGCTACACCCCTAGCACCCTTCGTATTTTTATTTTGAGACAAAGTCTTGCTAAATTCCACAAGTTGTCTCTGGCCTTCAATTTGCAGTCCTTCTGCAATAGCCTCCCAAATCAGTGGGATTACAGTCATGTGCCACAGCACCTGACAGTCTATGACTTTTAATTAGAGAATTGAGACCATTTATATTTAAAAAAAGTATGAACTAGTTCCTGTCATTTTGTCATTTTTCTAATATTTGATTTTTTTCTAATTCTCGTTTCCTTATGAACTCTTCTAGTAAGATTTACTCTTTCTGGTTCTCCTGTGGTTATGTTTACTTTCCCCTCAGTGGGGAGGATATCTTTAAGTACTTTCTGCAATTTAGTGGTCATGAATTACTTTGGTTTATCCTGATCTTGGATCTCCCAATTCTGACGGATAACTTTACCAGATATAGTAATCTAGTTTGACAGTTATTTTCTTTCAGGGCTTAAAATACATCATTATGTTAGTAAGCTTTTGCATTGCTGTATCAAAATACTTGACAGAACCAACTTATGGGAAGGAAGAAATATTTAATGGATCTCATGATTTAGAGGATTTCTGTTCATGGAGATAGAGCAGGCATGATGACAGAGCAGGCAGAAGGGCCTGTGGCAGAGGACCTCATGTCATAACATCAGAAAGCAGAGAGAGAGAGATGACTGGAATAGCAGGTCCAGGTAAAACCTCCAAAGGCTTACCCCCAGTGACCTACCTCTGCAAACTGTGTCCCAACTCCCAATCCACAGCCTCCCAGGATAGTGCCACCACCTGGGAACCAAGTGTTCAAACCCATGTCCTTTGGGGGACATTTTAGATTCAAACCAAGATAATCATTCCAAGATTTCCTGGCCTTTAGAGATTCTGTTCAGAAATATGCTGTTATTCTGATGAGTTTAACCTTATGGTTAGGTGGTTCTTCTTTCTAATAGCTTTCAATGTTCTTTCTTTATTCTGTACTCTTGTTTTAATTATAATATGGCATGGAGAAATTCTTTTCTGGTCATATCTGTTTGGGATTCTAAATACCTCCTGGACCTGGTTGTCCATATCTTTACAAAGATTTGGGAAATTTTCTGCACTTATTTCACTAAATAGATTTTCTGTGCATTTAACTGGTACTGGCACCTTTTGTTACACCCAAAATATATAGGTTTAGTCTTTTAATCATGTCCCAGATGTCTTGCATATTCTGTTCATAATTACTTTTTCTTTATTAATGTCTGAATGTTCTCATTTGTTAACCTTGTCTTTAAGCCATGAAATTCTCTCTTCACCTAATCTAACATTGGTGAGCTTTCCCACTGATTTGTTCATTTAACTCATTGAGCTTTTCATTTGTAAGATCTGTGTTTTTATTTCCAAATCTCTGTCTCCTTATTGAATGTACCATTCATATCTTGAATTGTCTTCCTGTATTGTCTTCAGTTATTTTTCTCTATTTTATTGGAATTCATTCTCTTTTTAACAAATCATTCTTTTGAATTCTTTATTCAGCATTTCATCCACTTCAGTATCTTTGGAGTCAGTTACTAGAGAATTATGAACTTTAGAAAGAGTTATAATGTCTTGTTTTTTCATATTTCTTATATTTCTATGCTGGGATTCGTGCATCTGTTGAGACGGATATGTCTTCCACTTTTATGTGAGAGCATTTGTAGTAAAACAGGCTTCTCCTGACAATATGTACTGAGACATTATATTATTGTGAATTGTTGAATTAGTTTCCAATTGGATGTTGTAGCATAGTTTCTCTGTTACTTCTTTGGTGGAGATCAGTACATTTTGACACAGTGTGTACTGTGCTAAACACTAAGGGTTCTGCTTTCTCTGTAGGTCTCACAAGAATGGAGTGCTTCTAGTAGATCAGGCAGATGTGTTGTAGACAGCAGAATATATGAAGTATGCCCTCTGTGATTGTTCCTCTATTCTTGTCAACAATGTATGGTTTGAAGGAGTACAGGAGTGACCTATGCCATTGTCCCTCATAGCTGTAGTGTCCACAGCCTTTTGTTGTTTTTCTCTGCTGTTGCTATTGCTATGGGGATAGATGTCCAGCAGGGTGCCCTCAAGCCCCCATAGCTGTGTCTTCCTGGGTCCTGGTCATCAGCTTGGGGTTTTGATTTCCCCTATTCTTTGAGTTAAAGTATTTGCTGAAATTTGAACAGGGGTGGGTTGTGTGTAGAGCAATGTGTGCTGACTCTTACCTGGGCTGGAGTGTAGCTCAGCAGCAGAAATCTACACAACATACAGACAATATTGCCCTTGATCCCCAGTTCTGTATAGAAAGGTGAAAACAAATACTAGTAAAAACAATAAATAGCAATGAGCCAGATACAGAAATAAAGTAAAAGCCAAGCACCAAATATCACATCCACAACCTTAACAAATCAACAATAGGAATGGTGGGGGCAGAAATAACATAAACCAAAAAGTTTTAAAAGACAAAAAAGAAACACTAATTGAGAGAGAAGAAAATGGGAAATAGAAAGCAAAAGAAAAATTAGAATATTCAAAAAGTGAAAAGGGAATTGGGTGCCATGGTACACACCTGTAATCACTACTACTTAGGAGGCTGAGATGAGTGAATCATAAATTTGAGGCCAGAGGCAGCCTGTGCAGCTTAATGAGATCTTACCTTAAAATAAAAACCACCACCACCACCACCACCACCACCACCAACAACAACAACAACAAAATCAAGGGGGAGGATGAGGAACAAAACAAAACCAAAAGGTGAAAAAGGGGAAGGCAGGAGAGAGGTGGAAAGTGAAGGCCATAACTACAAAAGAGAGGGAAAAGGAGAGTGAGAGTGAGAGAATGAAAGAATTTTGCTATTGGAAAGCATTATGGTTTTGATCTAAAATGTCATCCAAAGGTCATGTCACTTGATCCCCATTGGCTCTGTCCTGGGAGGTATGGAACTTTGGGAACCTGGGTCTGTCTTGGTGGAAGTGAGTCACTGAGTTGGGAAGTTTTTCTTCTTGACCTGTGGCCCTATGCTTTTTGTGCATACTGCTCACGAAGAAATAAGGTCATCTGCCATAAGCCCTGCCTCCTGCCACTGCCATGCCTGCACTGTTGATGGCACTGTTGATGAACTGATCTACTAACTGTGAGTCCTCAATAAATCTCTTTCTTCCATAAATTGATTTCCATAAATTGGCTACAGTAACAGCAGCTGACTGATACAGAAGGAGAGAAAGAGAGAGAGAGAGTAACAAAAAAGAATAAGAGATTTATATATGATATATGAATCAATCAGCAAATATAAAAAAGTCTTTAAAAAGGTAAAAAAAAAAAAAAACTATATACTGTCTCTATTGGGATGGACATGCAAGAAAGAGTGGGATTCACTGCCTCTGCCAGTCTGCATTTCTTTCTGTTGGGGTATTGTCCTTTAGGGGGAGCAAAGGCTGAGAGGTACCTCTTTCTTTTTTGGTGTGTTACTAGTCAGTTGGTCAGTGGGAGTGACTTAAGTCCACACCTATTGGGATGGCTTCCACTTTTCCTCTTCACTAGTGTAAGATTGGGAGAAGGACCTGGCAACCCCTCCCAAAAATCAATCTGCCATTGAAAACCCTATGAACATCAGAGAAGTACTGACAATAGTGTTTCCCCTGTTGTACAGAGGGTCGCTATGAGTCGGATACCAACTCGACGGCACCTAACAACAACAACAACAACAAGTGTAAGATGGTACTGAATCAAAGTTCTCTCAGTTAGAGTTTACTCTGGACAGTTCAGCTCAAGGTATCACCAGGGCTGGGCTGACATGGAACCCTGCTGCTTGTCTGGGTCTCTGGTGCCCCTGCAGCCCACATGGAGGATATGGCAACAAACTGTGCTACATGGAGGGGCTGCAGCAGATCCTCTGCTTTCACTGCCCACGACTGTTTTTCTGAGAACCAGTCTCTGCATGAAATTGCATGTGCCTGCTCAGTGTCCCAACCTCTTTACCTGGCCACCTGAGCCTCCAGTCTTGAAGGAAAAGCAGGCTCCCTACATTCCATTTTTCTAACTCAAATCCCTCTGCAAATATTTTTCAAGGAGCTTGCTTCAATGGCATTCTGCCAGGGCCACATTGGACCACAGGTAGATGCTGGCTGGGACAGTGTGGCAATATTTGCTGTGAAGGACAAGGAAAATGTAGGGACCTACATTTCTCAAAGCAGCAAGCTTGGGCACGACCTCTTCAAGGTGGCTTCTTGTTATAGCACCACCCTTTTAGGTCAAAAACCTCAGAGTGCTTCTCAAGCTTCAACATGCTATGCAACTCCCAGATCCACTAACTTCAGACTGCTTTTCTGTTCCTCATTTGTTTTTGTGCCAAATTTCCCCCACTACTTCTCTCCCTCTTGTTATTCCTCCCCTCTACCATGTTGCAGGTTTGTCACCTTCTGTTCTGAGAACCAAAATCTGTGGGCCTCTCCCAGTCTCAGTGCATTACCTCAGTCACCCACATCACAGTAAAGATGTTTTCTGGTTGTTTTGATTCTGAGAGCTGCTGAGAAGCTGGAAGGTGTGCTTGTTTCTCTTCCACCGTCTTCAGACATTTATTTGGAAAGGAATCAAGACTTTTTTAAAATCACTTTCACAGGGGCCAGATATGTGATCATTATTAATAAGAAGATGCAACAGCAGATCAGATGTGTTCAGCAGGTAAAATAACCCAAGTGAACCATAGCCATTTTATCTAAAACTGGCTTCATGGACAAATATCTAATAGGTAATCCAGTTAGAACTGGAACTACTCTTACTGTGGTTTGTTTCTGGGATATCTTTTGACTCTGAAGCTCATCTCTCTCCGAGGACTCTCCTAGCTGCTTATGTAGGTCATTGGACTTTCAGGTTTTGCAGATATTTTTCATCTTATTCCTTTTTATGCATTGTTAGTGGCTGGCTGATTATGTGCTTGGAGATGTCTTGTGTGAAAGTCTCCAGCCTTGTATATAATAACTGTAGTAGTTATCTCATTTGGCTAGTGGTAGCCCTCTGTACTCCTGTGGATTGGTCAGGTGATGCTATGGAGAACATCTTAAATATCAGCTGGCCCAGAAACCAAGACATCATATCGTGCTGGCACAATAAATATCTTCTGGATTTTAACACTCACAAATATACTTTTTCTAAATTAGATGATCTAGAGTGTTGGCTGTTACCTTTTAGTGAAAGGTAATTATATGCCTAAAAATTATATATCTGAATGTTTCCCTTTTATTTGCTTCAAGAAAGCTCAGAGATGATTTTTCTTTTGATCCAACCAGAATAGCTAATTAATCAGTGTCTTGTATATAACAATTTCTATATTTCTTCTGGGGCTGGGATTTAGAATTGGTAGAGTGCTGCTTGGTGCTCTCTGAGGCCCTGGGTTCGATTCCTAGCACCAAGAAGGATCTGGCAGCCCACTCCCAAAATAATCAGCCACTGAAAACCCTATGAATAGCAGAGAAGCACTGACAATAGTGCTAAGCATGGCACAGTGTTGGGGAATGTTTTGTTCTGTTGTACATAGGGTCACTGTGAGTCAGACTCAACTCTGCAGCACCTAGCAACAACAATAAAATAGCCCCTGGGTACAGTGCTGAAATGCTGTGTATTGTTCCCTAAGTGCAAGAAGACCACATAGGCCTTATGGAGAAAATGTAAGTATTAGATACATTGTGTTCAGGAGCAAGTTAAAGTGCTGTTGGCTAAGTTCGGTAGTAATAAATCAACAAATATATTCAATGATATTCTTCAAATAGAAACAAACACAAAACATTTATGTATTGATCAATTGGAGAATGTGTGAGCAGAGGCTTACAAGAACCTAAGCTTGTGTT
>VMDO01032075.1:0-19381 GCA_007922755.1 Pedetes capensis
ATATATATATATATATATATATATATATATATATATATATATATATATGTATATGTGTGTGTATGTATATATATGTGTATATATATGTGTGTGTGTATGTATATATACACACATATATATCTGTATGTATATATACACACACATATATCTGCAGCTGTAGCCCTGTGGCATCCGATCGTGTCAGATCTCGGAAACTAAGCAGAGTTGGGAGTGGTTAGTACTTGGATGGGAGACCACCTGGGAACACCAGGTGTTGTAGGCTTGGGAGACGGACCCAGCACCCCACTCCCAAAAATCAATCAGCCATTGAAAACCCTATGAATAGCAGAGAAGCACTGACAATAATGTTTTGCCTGTTGTACGCAGGGTCACTATGGGTCGGATACCAACTTGCCAGCACCTAACAACAATATATATGGCAAGTGACAAAATAAGAAGATTACTGGAAGGGAATGTCAGAAGAAGAAAAAAGTTTAATATTTTATACAGTGTGGTTAGGAAGAAATTGCAAAGGTGATATGTCACATTTTAACTTTACTAGAATCTACTCAAATTCTAGAATTTGCTAAAATTTACTTTTCTAGTTTTACTACATTTGGTTATTTTTCAATTAGGTATTCCATATTCAAATATTCTTCATCCTTCTACTGAGAAAAATGAAGGAATCATAAATATGTGCAAAGAGAGAAAAATGACTTTGAGTTTCCTACTTGAAGACCTCAAACATTTTGGTATTCTTCCATTGATGATCAGTGCACTTCTAAAAATTTATTTGTCTTGGATTTCATAAGATATTGTAACTAGCCTCTAATCTAGAACCACAAAAAGCAATCCTCATGACTTTTGAGGTCATTCTCTTCATATTTCTAGAGATTATTCTGATGTCAAATGTAACAGTAACTTAATGTCTAGGTGATTTTTTTTAATGAAAACTATAAGTGCCAAGTTTTTTAAAGTAAGATTGGATGAAAGAGCTGGACTATATAAAAATGGTATAGTCATTGCTTTTAGTTATTTATGGTAAACCGTTTCAGAAATCATTGAGATACAAATTTTTGTAAAGAAGTGAAAATATTTTACATGATCATTTCATGCATTTTTATAGATGGCACTGTAAGAGAATAGTTTTCATTATATAAAATGAGAGCAAGTAACAGGAAGCCTAAGAAAATTTTAATAGGAAGCACCATAGAAATTGAATTTATGCATGAAATTTGCTAGACTCCACTGCTAATGTTCCTTTTCTACACACAAAATTTATACATTGACTATTAATGCTTTTAAAAACTCTCAGCAAATGTAATGTTAATATGGTGAGACCTATAGTCAGTTTATATTTTATCATTTTAAATGAAAAAGAAAATTAATATCATATTTGAACTTTTAAAAACAACTTAGTGACTCAAATTGTTTCACATTTTATTGTATTTGCTATGAATTTTATGGCTGGAAGTACTTATTTTTAGGCTATTTTGGGGAAACTATGTCTGTTTTTCTCCTATTATAGAAAATGCTGGACTATACTGCCCAGATCCCACTTCAAGATTGAAAGTCAGCTTCCGGCACTGCAGCCAGAAGTCAGACCTCAGCTAATAAAATCAACCTTGACCCCTACCTCACACCAAATAAAAGTGTCAATTTGGAGTCATGCTTATTATCATTCAATTTAATATTTCCAGGTACATATTAGATGCCAGGCTAATCAACATGGTCTTTTGCTAAAGAATAATTATCAAAAATGAGAAAACTTTATTCTAAATTGGATATTCATATTATTATTTATTGTTTAAAATTATTACTTAAAATACATTTCAGCACAATGAAACAAGTTCACAAATATTGGGTTCCCATAAAGAACTTTCACTCATATATATATATATATATATATATATATATATATATATTTGTATAAGTAGCACTGACATTCAGATGTAAACTATTATATTACCACCAAAGTTTCCCTCATACACCTTACTGCTCAAGTACACCTCAGAGATAATATTTCTTGTTTCCAGAACTATTAGTTTTACCAACTCTCATACTTTGTATAGCTGGGATTTAGCTCAGTTGGTAGAGTGCTGCGCTGCAGTCTCTGAGGACCTGAGTTCAATTACCAGCACTACAAAAATGGGAGAAGGGCCTGGCACTCCACTCCCAAGGCAATCCTGAAACAGTCAGCCATTGAAAACCCTGAGGTTCGCTATGAGTCGGATACCGACTTGACCGCAACTAACAACAACAATACTTTGTATAAATGAAACTATATAATATATATTAGTTTGCGTGAGGCTTTTGCCTAATGATGTCCATGAAATTCATCCATGCAGATACATGTATAAGTAAGATTTTACTTTAATTACTTTTCATATCCCATTCTAAGAATAAAGCATAATCAATGTATCCATGTTTCATTGATAAATATTTGAGTTGATTTGACTTTAAGGTCATTATTATAATTGTCAGTTTTTGAAAAGGGATGAAACAATTTATACCCTAACCAACTATTTTAAAAAGTTACAGCTACTCCTCATATTTAGCTCAGTGGGTAGAGCGCTGCGCTGCAGTCTCTGAGGCCCCGAGTTCAATTCCCAGCACCCCAAAAATGGGAGAAGGGCCTGGCAATCCATTCCCAAGGCAATCCCGAAACAGTCAGCCATTGAAAACCCTATGAGGGTCCCTATGAGTCGGATACTGACTTGACGGCACCTAACAACAACAACAACAACACTCCTCATATTTACTAACATAATATTGTCAGTGTTGTGGTGTGAATATGAAAAATCCCTTAAGGCTCATGTTTTAACACTTGATCCCAGTGGTAGCACTATTTTAGGAGGCTGTGCAACTTTGGGAGGTAGGATTTCAGTGGTGGAAGTAGGTCAGTGGAAAGGGAACCTTTAAAAGTTACTGACTGGGCCTCCAATTTGACTGTCTCTACTCCCAACCCATAGTGTTGTAAAGAGCTGTCCTCTGTCACAGATCCTCCCTTTGGCTCCTTGGCTATGTCTCTCTGAAATCATGAGCAAATAATCCTTTTTTTCATGTCTCTGTCAGATATTTTGGTCACAGCAACTCAAACACTAACGAATACAGTCAATATTAATTGTAGCCAGTTTTGTAGGGATGAGGTGTTACTTTATTGTAGTTTTAATTTGTATTTCTCAGATCAATAAGATATCTATGTTTAACATGGCAGCATTTCTATTACTGTTGATTTTACTATCCTCTTCTCATGCAAGAAATTTATATGGAAAGTATTCAGCTGAACTAGATAATATGGAGTTATGATAGAATGTGGGTGCTCCAATAAATTTATAAGTACTTATAGAAGGAGGATAATTATCTAAATTATCTCTGAGCAAAAGTTTTCTTTTAATCCAGGGCATGGAACTAGAGACAGAAACAGAGTCAAAGAGATTCAATTTGAATATAAGGAACTGAAATGTGAATCTTGAAAAGTTAGCATAAAAACCAGTGAAAAATTGTTAGTGAAGAGTGGTGTTTATGTGAAGTTAATAGACCTTTTGTGTTCATAGGACTTATGCTTCCTTTTCATTATGAATTACCTAAAATTCCTTTGTATACACAAATTACTTTGCCAAAGATTGAATTATGTAAAATTGATGTATGAAAACAAGTTATGTAGGTCTTGAATGAATCAACCTAATTGACAACCATCACTAATTCTGCACAGCATTCATAATTCTTACTTAATGTGTAATTTTTATTTAATCCTAAAGGAAACTATTTTATTGACTAGCATAATAAGAAAATTATACACTATCATGCTTGATTTGTGAGTTTTTTAAGCTCTTCAAGAATAGCCAGTGGGAATTCTAGATGGATCTTATAATGGAAATGGTATATTGAAAAATAAGCTCTTATGGATTGAGAGTGTATTTTATGATGATTGTGTTGAGATCTGCAATTTAACTCAGTATAAGTTGGGTATCTTCTGATAATGCAATAGATATATATCACAGATAATTTCAAAGCTGTTATCTGAAACTACTTAGGGATTATTTTCGAGAGTCTAGTTAAACATAAATTTGATCAACAGTTCTTAGAGTTCTAATAAGTGTCTACCTTATCATGCAATATCCATTATATTTCTGAGATAGAAATGATAAATCAATATGTATATTTTAACAATATAATACTATTCAAGAGTCATGTTGATTTAAATAAAACATCTTGGATCATCTTGTCAGATCTTGTAATCACAGTGATATGTCAGATTTGTAGATTCATGAAAATATCTTCATGGTTTTCTGTTCTTAACAGACAGAAACTACTTCTCCAACTTCTACGATCAAATGAAAGAAAAAAAGAAAAAACACCTAGACTCTTTAATATTCGTGCCTTTATCTATGTGTTGAATACTTATATCTACTGATGAATACTGGCTCAGACGTAACAGGAAAAGGCACCTCTTTTGTTGCTTGTCCTTCAGCATGCTGATTCAGCATATTAGAGAATATTGCTTTGGGAAGGCATTATTTCTGGAAATATAGTCTGCATGGCCCAGAATGCTGAGTCAGCAAACTAGTGATGAGCAGTGTGGGGAAATGTGAGGATTTATTGCTGCTTTTAAGATGAGGGCCATATCTTTGGGATGAGGTAAGGTTGACAGTTTGCTTGCTATTAGTCCATTTGTGCACTGTACTGGAGATGTAGGATATGATAGTTTAGATAAATCTGATTACATGTCCTAAAAGAAACTACCTGAAAAATGGGATTCTTATTTTAACTATGAAATATATTTCATGGTTTAGCTATTTGTTGTTTTCAATTCAATTTTTAAGTAAATCGGAATTTGTATTATGCTTCTTAGAAATGTGTATATTTCATAGTGGACTAAGATTTAGAGTACTAAGTAGTCAAATATACATTTTATTTTTCTGATAAAAGTATAGGATTTTAATTTTACCAATGCCCAAGTGTCCTAGCATAGTTATAGCTATAATTGAGAATCCTCATTAAAAGTCCTAACTAAAAAACATCTTAGAGAATATGATTTGATGTGAATACAGTCTGTGGAAACTAAGGAAAGAGAAAAGCCAGTATGAGTAGGAAAGATTGAAAAAGCCATAAAGGATTTGGGTGGAGCTTTATGCTTTGTCTTCTACACAATATGTAATTAGTAAGAATTTTTAAATTTGAATTTTAAAAAATGTGATGTTACCAAATATATTATACATTACTAAGTATGATTTAAAGCCAGGTAAGTTGATATAAACATTACATGTAAATATATAGAATCAAAAGATAGGTTATGTAGCTTAGGGCATTATAACATAGATGCTACTGGGTCTAAAATATGATCAGCATCAAATTCAAAAACAAGATTTTATTGGTTGAAACTGAGAATAACAGAGTTGCTAAAAGAGCAGAAATAATCAGAATACACTGGATATTGCTGCTTGGAAATTAGAAAATCTTCTAGACACTTTAGTTGGGTGATGTGAGAAATCATTAATAAGAAATGGTGAAAAGCTAAATAAGATATATTTTTAAGAAATATTTAAGGTAAATTATTCTTAATATGAAGAGCCTAAGGACTAATTTTAATTTTTTGAGGTCAGAAGCTAAGTGGGAAGTGGGAAGATAGAAAGCTGATTCAAAGATAAGATATAAAACTGAATCCTCCAAAAAAAATGAGAATTTTAAATGCTATGCTGGAAAATTATTTAAAACCCAATTTAGAGATGGCATTCAATGTTTTGTTTTGTTTTGTTTTGTTTTGTTTTGAGAAATAGAGAAAGAACAGTGCAATAGGAAAATACTGGCAATGTGATTGATTTATGTTTTTGGGAATGGCCAGCACTATAGTAGCTGTTTGTATACAAAGCACAAGGTCAGGTCCTTTATATTTATTCTTTTGTCATATAACTAATGAAAAAAGAAGCACTGCCCATGTTTTTAGTGGAGAAGCAGATATAAATGCCATGTTTTCTACCTGCTGCTTAACTATTTAGAAAATCATCTATAACAAGTCTGTGTAGGTTTGTTGTAATTATTTTCCAGCCTGCACTAAACATTTAATCAGGTAGATGTGTTCACACTTTTTAAAGACAAGCTCAAATTTTGGCTTTAGAGATGATCTACTGTACTTTCTATATTCCAAAATTGCTTTCATTGTACTGTGTCTAAGTTTCTTTTTTTCTTATCTCTTGCTTTTACACTAATTTTTATCCCTACCTTTCAACTCTTTGAGATTTGGCTCCCTTTTGAATGATATAACTCCAGGGAAAGAGCCCCTACACCTTAAAGTTGTACAACATGCTTTGTAATGGTGCTTTGCAAGTGCTGTACCAGTGGGCTGCACCCTCAGCCCATTTGTTCACTTTTTTGATATACAGTCTTGCTAAATTACCCAGACTACCTCTGGTCTCTAACTTATGATCCTCCTGCCTCTGCCTCCTGAGTTGCTGGTATTAAAGGCATGTGCCACTGCACCCAGCTCTAATTATTAGTTTTCATACTATGTAGATACTGGATTTGCTGACAGCATTTTGCCCCCTTAGACATATGATTCTTTCACAAATGTTTTTCACTTCAACTAATCATATAGAAATTTTGTCTCATTAAGTTTCCTCAGGTCAGTGTCGTAGGATCAGCAAACCAATCTCTGTATTATAAAAAGATAAAGTTTTAAAAATATTTGACTTCTGTAAGCCATGCACCATGACACATGCCTGTAATCCCAGAGAACTGAGAGGCAGAGGCAGGAGGATAACAAGTTTGAGGCCAGAGGAAGCCTGTGCAACTTAGACTCTGTCTCAAAATAAAAAATAAAAAGGAATGGGATGTGACTAAGTGGTAGTGTACTTACCTTGCATGAGCAAAGCCGTGGGTTCAACTCCTAGTACTACAAACAAAGAAACAAATTGACTGCCTATCTACCTATGCATCTATTGAACTTTGAGAGCTTGATCATTGAATCTACTAAATCAACAGAGAGTAAGCACATTAACAGGAGAAAATGTATACAAATTTATTATGTGCATGGGGAATCACATGAATGAAAAGTGAAAAACTCTGTGAAACCTAGCCATATATATATGGTCTTCATATGGTAGTGGGAAGGAGAGATGCAGGAAATTTAAGTGGGGAGGGTAAATGATTTAGCGGAAGACAATGGCCCTTCAGAGGAATAAGTGATAACCTGTGAAAGAGTCAGTCTGGGTTGATTTTGATCTCCGTCCAGACTCCTCTTCTGTGATGTAAGTTAATCTCCATTAGTTAATGAAATTACCAGGGAAGAGGTGGGGAGTGTGGGATTGATGACACTGAATTCCTTTTGGAGGATCATCTTTAGATAGATAAGAAGAGCTCACATGGCCTCTGCCTGAATTCAGACTTCAAAGTTCCCATATTCAAAGTAATCAGCCTCTGAAAGTGCCATATTTGGGGTGACATTTCCTTTATCTACCTTTCTATCACATCATCCATATTCTTATCTACCTAGCTACTGTCTGTAATTCTTACAACTCGAATCAAGGGGCAAAAAGCTTAAGTCAGGGAGGAAGAGCTGATGATTAAAGTTTAGGGATGGATTTTTTTTGAGACCATCATTTATCATCAAACCAAAAGCTATGTTTTCAAGGAACTAAACAGAATATGTTTGATCCAACAGTTAGCTGAATAAAATATATAACAATCACTATTTTTGAGATATGGATATCAAATTATTTTCCTGTTAGTGGGAAATATAATTTTATGGTTGTCAAGAGAGATATGGTTTCAAGTGGACTTAAATAATTACCTTTATGTTATACTGAAGAAGAAAATAAAAATACCTGAATTTAATGTGTTTGATTAACTTGTATTTATATAGTTTCTAAAATTAATGATCTTATAATTTTCTAAGATCCTCAAAACAGCCTATCTTTTATTATACACATATATATTATTGTGGCTTTATTGTTTGCCACTAGAATGGCAAAACACTTTATTTTAATTAAAAGGATAGAATATATTTTCACACATGTTGAGTTCAATTCAAAATAACAATCCTCTGTGCCCTAGACCAAAATAACCAACCTTAACCAGATAACAAAAATGATTATGATCCTAAGAAGCCTATTTATCTTTAGTTTCTAGTTTGGAGTTACTCTTCAAAAATATTTACACACTTTCAGCACATTTTTTGGTATTTAGTCCTGCTTTCAGGAAAAAGACTTGATAATTCACTCTGGGAGCAATTCCGAAACAATCAGCCTTTGAAAACTATGAATAACAGAGAAGCACTGACATAGTGTCAGGGGGGTGTTTCATTCTTTTGTACATAGGGTTGCTATGAGTCAGACCCTACTCCACAACACCTAACAACAACAACAGTTCAGCTTTATTTTTGTAGTTTCTGATTTGAACCAATGATTGTACCTGTACAGTAAATAGTAGAGGGTAAACTACTAGTACACAGGGAGACTTGGGAGAGGTTTACCATTTCAAAGAGTGTGGAGAGGGGGAAATATTGGCTGTCATTTTCTCTCTCTCTACTCCTGCCTGCAGCCATAACCCTGTGGCATCCGATCCTGTCAGATCTCGGAAGCTAAGCAGGGTCAGGCCTGATTAGTACTTGGATGGGAGACTGCCTGAGAATACCAGATGCTGTAGGCTTGGGAGAAGGACCTGGCACAACCCAATCCTAAAAATCAATCAGCCATTGACAACCGTATGAACAGCAGAGAAGCACTGACAACAGTGTTTCGTCTGTTGAATGTAGGGTCAATATGAGTCGTGTACCGACTTGAGGGCACCTAACCAAAACCCAACTCCTGCCAC
Source organism: Pedetes capensis (assembly GCA_007922755.1). Classification (NCBI taxonomy): domain Eukaryota; kingdom Metazoa; phylum Chordata; class Mammalia; order Rodentia; family Pedetidae; genus Pedetes; species Pedetes capensis. The sequence continues at coordinate 8,791 of VMDO01032075.1, forward strand.
TAGGACAGAGAGCCAAACTTCATCCCAGGAGCTGCTCAGGAGAATGGTAATAATAAAGTCGCAGTTTGCCATTGAGAAGACTAGGAAAATGGCCCTTGAGACACAGAAAATGTAAAGCAAAACAGAAAGAAAACAAGAAAGAATGAAAGAAGGAAGGAAAGAAACAAAATAGGAAAGAGAGAAAGAAAGAAGAAAAGAAAGGAAGGAACGAAGGAAGGAAGAAAAAGAAAGAAGAAAGAGAAAGAATGAGAGAAAGAAAGGAAAGAAAGGAAAGAAAGAAAGAAAGAAAGAAAGAAAGAAAGAAAGAAAGAAAAAATAAAGATGGATGTGGGACATTGAAAAAATAAAGATGGATGTGGGACATTGAAGACAAACAAACACACAAACAAACATAAAAAAAACACTTTCCATATAAGTAAGCAGAGAACTGGGAAACTGACCTCAGGTGTCTTTTGTAATCTTTTGGGCTGAAAGATGAGTTTTAAAATGTAATTATTCTGAAGAAGGAACTAGTTAAACTTTTATACACATTTCCGTAAGATTTTTAAACCCATCCTTTCATGTAAGAAGGGAACACAGTGTACAGAAAAAGCATATGCTTGTGAAGTACAAAATGTGAACCCTAGACTCAGTAACATTGCTAGTTAATTGTACAGCCTTGGGTATGTAAGTTGTCTTCGTTAATCTTTGTTTGTTTTATGATATAAACATATGATTCCTAACACTTATTTTTTAAAAACATTCTTAGAGCTGAGTATGATAGCACATGCCCCTAATCCTATGAATTAGGATCCTGAGGCTGTCGGATCATGAATTTGAGGCCAGCTTGAGATACAAGATGAGTCTCTGTCTCAAAAAAATATATATTTTTGGATCATATTAACAATGAGAAAGGTATGCACAATGATTATCTTTTCATATAAATATTTGAACAGCCATATACCTTCCCCTGGAATAATTATACTTACCATTAATGATTCTTGATTTTTCATTATAACTTGATAGCATTTTCATATATATTAGCCCATTTTATTCAAATGTACCTCTGGGGAAATAGGCAAAATTAATGTCATATTTGCATATTACCTTTGAATTTATGTAGTGTCAATTCATGATTTTATTGCAGTCTTATTACTATCCTAGAAAGTTAATCTCATATTTTACAACAAGAATATTGAGGGTCAACTGGTTTAATTGAATGATATGTCAAGGCTACGTCTTATAATGATTCCAAAAGTAAAGACAAATTACACTGACTCAGTGTCTAGTGTCCTTCACATCATGCTGCTGTGTACTGAAAGATAAAATTATTTCCAGAGGTTTCATGAATTTTCAGTCACAAATAAGACATTTATGCTCCACCTCCTAACCAAGCACCTTTTGTGATTTCTAATATGTTATGTTTTCCCATCATTATTTAAGCATTTGACTTTGGGGTAATATAGTACCATTTATAGTCTTTATATTTTGGTTCTCTAAAATGGGAATGCTAACATAAGTCTTGAGAAAATCTCATAAGAATAGCAGTAGTGTGAAGAAGTTACCTACAACACTTGGCATGTACTATGTGCTAATTATTATTATTTGATTATTATTAGAGTGCGTGCATTAGCCCGCATTTTTCAGATAAACAAAATCAATATCATATGTAGAGGTATACATATGGGGAGATTTTTTCTGGGAATTGGTTCATGTGATTATGCAGGCTGAGAAATCCCACAATCTGGTTTCTACAAGCTAGAGAGCCAGGAATAGTAGTAATACAGCTCACTCTGAGTGAGAAGGCCAAAGAACCAGGAGAGCTGATGATGTAACTCTTATTCTGAGGACGCACATCTGAGAACCTGGAGTTCTGAAGCTCAAAAACAGAAGATGGATGTCCCAGCTCAAGAAGAGAGAGGGGGAATATACTCTTCCTTGTATCCAAGCCCTCATGGGATGAAGCCTCTCTGCCCACATTGGAGACAGAGGATCGATCTATTGATTGAAATCCTGATCTTTGCCTGAAGCCCCCTCACAGACACACCAAAAAATAATGTTTAACTGGCCATTTGGGTGTCTTTTAGCCCTGTCAAGTTGATACATAAAATTGACTGTCACCAAATCTGTTTATATCACTTTCAAGGATGTTGAGACAATCTAAACAGCCTGGCAATCTGCGTCTTGACTGTGTTCTGTCCCCTCCACTCCTAATTTCTAGCTCAGATGTCTGTGGGCACTGGTACCTAAACAACTATGAACTGAGACCTAGTTTTTCAAGTTCCTGCTCTGTAGGAAGGTCCCAAGGATCTCTTCTGAAAACTAGTTTTTGTTGGGGTAGCAGAAGTATATCACTGGGTTCAAATCCAGTCACTGCCATGATCCAATATGCTTTGCTATATACCTTGGATATTTATTAGGGACAGGGCTGGGTTTTAGCTCAGCTGGTAGAGTGCTCCGCTGCATTCTCTGAGGCCCTCAGTACGATCCCCAGCACTGCAAAAATGGGAGAAGAACCTTGCAATCCACTCCCAAAGAAATTCTGAAACAACAGCCATTGAAAACCCTATGTGGATCACTATGAGTCACACCCAACATGACGGCACCTAACAACAACAACAATGTATTAGACACAGACCTGCTAATATAAATGTGTTCAATATTTAATTTTGGCTTGTAGGGGAAAAATATGAAGTCAGAACCAAATACTGGTTCTGCTACTTAATAGCTCTGTAAATTGGGTATGTTAATTTAGATGTTCCTCAGAGGCTTATCTGTGAGGTAAGTTATATCATTAAATTCTTCTTTAAAAGCTATAATCCAATTAAATGTAATGTTGTTGTTGTTACATCTGACTCATGGCAGAACTGTGTAGAACAGAATGAAACATTCCCCGACACTGTGCCATGCTTGGCATTATGTCAGTGCTTCTTTCCTATTCATGGGGTTTTCAATGGTGAATTGTTTTGGGGATTGCTTTAGATAGTGTGTGGAAAACTTCTATCATATATTGAACACTAGGACAATGTTAGTTTCATTTCTCATTTTTTCCTCCCATTATAGGGACTTCTTTATTTTTCTAGGTTTCTGCACATTTCTGTGTATTCCTAAAATGGATGTCTTTAGGTAACAAAATCTGCAAGACACTTCTAAAGATGACTACTCTGAACAGTAATGGTATATATTTGTTGAGGGATTGCTAAATATCTGGCATGGAAATAATTTTATTAAATGCTTTACATTTTCAAGCACTTATTAAAACCACTTAAGGTATATATTAGCATTATTTTAAACAACAACATTATGTAATTGAGGAAACTGAGAAAAGTAAGGCTTAGAAGGGCTGGCATTGAGCTCAGCTGGTATAGTGCTGCTCTGTGCTCTCTGAGGCCCTGCGTTTGATCACCAGCACCACAAAAATGGAAGAAAGACCTGGCAGCCCACTCCTGAAACAGTCCTGAAAACAATCAGCCATGGAAAACCCTACAAGGGTCATTATGAGTCAGACATGAATTGACAGCACCTAACAACAACAACAAGGCTTAGAAAGTTAAATCATCTGGTAAAGCTTACATAATAAACAAGTGATAGGCATTGGATGTAAACTTATCTCTGTCTAAAATAAAAAATCTGTGCTTTTAAACTATTAGGTTAAATTATTTTTAGCAAATGCAAGTGGGACTCTCTCACCTTATTAAATTCTGGATCCTGCTTAGGGATCCTTGTGGTACTTACTATCATATCCTCCACACAGTACTTCACTTTAAGATAGTAGCTAGGTAATACAATGGCTAAAGATGAACCATGTGGAGCTTCCTGAATTTAAAAAGAGAAACACAGGATGAGGTTGACATTTTCAATTACCATTTGAAAATGATTAGTGATGAAATGTGCCAAACAGTTTATACCTGGGATTCTCACCCCATCACACATCTTGAGAAGTCATTTCTCAACCATTTAGAAATATCAGTAGAGTGGCATTGGTTGGAAACACAGGGCCAGTCTCACCATAAATGTGTCCTAATGGTTTTGTTAGACAAACCTCCTAAATTTCTTGATTTACTCATTTGCCACGCACATGGTTCTTCTGGTGATGTGTTAATATCTAGCTATTTGCTAATATCTGAAACAATGACAATCTATTGTCTTTTTTCATTGTGCAGTTTGATTCCAGATCAAGTAACCAATGAAGCATCATTTGATTACATAAAATTTGGAGAAGCAAATGAATTGTATATTAGCACCAAGAGATCCAGACCAAGAAGAATTTTTGAATACTGAAAGTTAATAGGGAGAAAAGTATGGGTGGAGGCTGCATGGGTGGGGAGTTGGGGTTGATAGAAATTCTATATCTGAGTTTTCTTTGTAAATATATGTACATCAGATATGCTTGGTATGTTGTTGCTGTTGTTGTTAGGTGCCCTCGAGTCCTGTCCGACTCATAACGACCCTCAGAGGGTTTTCAATGGCTGATTGTTTCTGGATTGCCTCGCTAGTGGATTGCCACATCCTTCTCCCATTTTTGCCGTGCTGGGGATCGAATCCAGAACCTCAGAGACTGCAGAGCGGCACATTACCAACTGAGCTAAATCCCAGCTGCATGCTTGGTATATATACTGATTATTTTTAAATTCTAGAGTTAAATATCAGACTAAACTATATGTTAGTCCATTGTTAAATAAAATGTTCTTTGAATAAAGCTATGTAATATGTATATTCCTTTAAATTTTACAAACTACTGCTTTATCTATCCATGATAACTATTGCATAATATATTCTCAGTAAATATTTCTTGAATCAATATAAGTCACTTTGACACATTATTCAATCTATCTGTTTATTTATTTATAATTTTATTTACTTATTTTTATGATTGTTGTTGTTGTTAGGTGCCGTAGAGTCGGCATCCGACTCATAGTGACCCTCATAGGGTTTTTAATGGCTGACTGTTTCGGGATTGCCTTGGGAGTGGATTGCCAGGCCCTTCTCCCATCTTTGCGGTGCTGGGAATTGAACTCGGGACCTCAGAGACTGCAGCGCAGCGCTCTACCAACTGATCTAAATCCTAGCCCTTATTTTTATGATAGTGGGTTTTGAACTCAAGGCCTCACACATACTTTGCAAGTGTGCTACCCCTGTACTGCACCCCCAACCTATTTTTATTTTATTTTTTAATTTTATGTCAGGGTCTTTCTAAGTTACATAGGATGCTTCTGGCCTCAAATTCTCAATTATCCTGCTTCTGCCTCCCTAGTAGCTTGGATTACTGGTGCTTGCCACCATGTCTGGACTTCTATTTATTTTTACAATAACCCTATGAAGTGGTTATCATAGTTATTTTCCTTGTTTTGTACTTGCATTAAACAATATGATTGAGATAGAGAGAGTTGCTCAAGGTCATCCAGGTAGAAAGTGACAGGCAAGAACTTGAACACACTGTTCTCCAACTTCAAAATCCCTATCTTTCCATTACATTTTGCCACTTCTTTCTGGAGAGAATATATGACCTGCAAAACATTGGAATGCATAACCAAAAGCTATGTAAAAGCAGCCTTACCTTTCCTCTCTAGAATTTCAGTGCATATAAAGTCCTGGATACCTTGAAATATCTTGTTTCATATTGACTATTCACAATACTTAACACACTTGATTTGTTCTCTGTCTTTATCTTTTCCTATGTTTCTTTCAAACAAAGCCTTAGAGAAGAGAGGTGCTACACAGAATGGAGTAGTCTTTGCAATTATGATCTGGGACTTATCTAGAAGCATAGGAACAAAGTATTAAGGATTTACCTAATCATCCTTTGTGCTGCTCAACCAAAAGAATATGCATAAATTTTACATATTGTTGTAATGTGTGCACAGATATTTGAAATAGCACTTTAGCTTCCTATAGTACAAGCATAGAAAATCCACTGTCTTTCATAGAAATCCTAATTTCTGAGTCAGGAAAATACTACAAGGTCCAAAAATCATACAGTAAGTTTTTAATAAATATAAGTCATTTGTTCAATTATGCAGCTACCATTAAAGGAATCAAATTGTGTGGCTTAAGGAAATCACCAACATAGAAGACCAGGATCTCTATTTGCACTAATGAAAGGTGCTTAAGGAAATTGAGTGGAAAAAATAGTTTAGTGAAACATTTGGATGGTAGAATCTTCAGCCACCATAAGGAATAAGTTGTAAAAATAATCACGTGTCTTTACATTTCTCCTGAACTTCTCATACAAAATTTCTCTCAAAATTGCCTTCTTACTTAATGAGAAGAATCAAACACACAATCATTTCTCTCCTCTCATTTAGTTTTTTTGTGCTCAAGATGTCTTGTCATAGTTACTTTATATTATAGGTAACAGCTAGAACTTTTTCAACTCCTTCCATATGTTGACATTCACCTCCCTGCTCCCTTTGGGGTGGCAGCAGAGTTTTTGCTTGGATGTGTTTCTTGCAGAGACTATTATTCACATAAGAAGTGATTCATACAGGGTTTTGCTTTTCTCAAATATATTGCTTCTCTGGCATTTCTGCCTATTAGTCCTAATTTTAATGTTCTAAGAAAAAAGCAGCATTTTGCTTTTACTTTCACAGGGTGATGAGAAAAGGAAACACACACTTCCTATAAGCTCACTTGAAATACTATCTGACACTTAGTAAGCATGTAATAAAGGATAAGTATTATTATTACTATCTGCTAGGAGGAATGGCTTCCAAGCATCTGGTTCGTCCATTGTAAAATAAAGTTTCATTGAGTCATTCTAGAAATATCTAGAACCTAATATGGATCAACTACCTGGTACTGATTTTTGAAGTAGGGAATGAAGTAATGAATATTAGATGCTTAACACAGTGCCTGCTAGTTTGTAGGCACTTAGCTCCTGTTAGCTGATGGTTAGAAATGGTAATCAAGCGCATTGAAAAAACAGAGTATGCCTGGGATATGCTTTCTGGAAAGGATTACTGATAAAATCAAATAGATCCAGGGACAAAATCTAAGAAAGGACAGAAAATAAAGATGGAGCTACAAAACATCATGCAGTAAACGAGGTGGCCCCAGTAGAGGATCATATATCATACCTCAACATTCCTGATTTTTGTTGCAATTTAGAGCAGAAATCCAGAATGGAGCCAAAGAGAAATGGGTATGCAGAAACTGAAGATTTCTAAGAGGTAAGAGCAAAATTTAAGGTAATGTGGTAAAATACATCAGTAAAAAAGCAAAAAAATGAAATCCAAAAGCATGAATATCTCATCAAAATGATATGGGTCCCAGTGGGAATTGCTGTTCCAGACATTGAAAGCAGGAAAAAGATAATCCAAAATGTTAAAAGGTATTCTACCCCAGGGTCATAATGCATGGAGCTTCAGAGCAAGAGTGAAGACAAGTCACCCTGGACACACACAAATGAAAACAGAGAGCAAAGAACTTCAATGACAGGAAGACCTGCACGTTGCACAGGCAGACTGCTATGGAACTGTACCCTCTCACACCTTTGGTATCTGAGGCCAGAGACAGGGCCTAAGACCTACTACTAAAACATCATCATTGTAACTTGCAGGTTACAATACAAGTTAGAAAAACTTAGAGAGAGGAGCTAGTGAAGCCAATGAAGAGTCAAAGACCAGAACAAGTTCAAATGGAGGTAGGAGAACAAAAATGTCCATCCAGTGTTGCCCCTGAGATCCTCTGGTTTTATTCTACCTGCTGCTTTGTCCTGATGTCTGCTCTTGGCAAAGTAAATGTCCCTGTAAATCCTGGAACTCTATTATGGCATCTGTCTTTTCCACAGTGTTTAGAACAGAGCATATCTAGACAACAGAGAAAGGCGTCCATGAGCTAGATGTGTGGTGGGAAGGTTGGGAGGGAGGGCCTGTCAGGCTGCTGGACATTGAAGAATGAATGGAGCAAGGAGGGAATGTGGTGAAGGGCTTCTAGATAGATTTCTTTATTCAGTGGCAATGGTTATTTTGGTTTTTTTTGTTTTGTTTTGTTTTTGCTTTGTTTTGGTTTGGTTTGGGTTTGGGTTTTTGTGGTGCTAGGGATTAGCAAATACTGTACCATGGAGCTACACCTCCTGACAATTGTTGTTAGGTGCCTTTGAATCAGGTCCGACTCATAGTGACCCTATGGACACCAGGAAATACTCCCCCAGACACTGTGCCATGCCAGGCACTGTGTCAGTGCTTCTCTCCTATTCACAGGGTTTTCGATGGCTGATTGTTTTGGGATTGCTTCTGGAATGGATTGTCAGGTCCTTCTCCCAGTTTTTCTGTGCTGGGGATTGAATCTAGGGCCACAGAGAGCAGAGACCAACACTCCACAAACTGAGCTAAACCTCAGCTCACCATGAGCCAAAGTAGGTCTTTAAACTTCTGTTTCTCATTATAATTTTATATTGAATTAGATGGATAATTACCAAATAAGCATACAATTGCATACAAATAGACATGCTAAAATTCCTAAAAATGTTTCTTAATGGCAAATACCTGAGATGGCTTTAATTACTAAAATAAAAGAAAACAAAACAAATAAAGAACATAAATGACTTTCCCATCACAAGACCACAACTCGTCTCTTTATAGTGTTGTCATCAGTGGACAAATGGAACATCTATGATTAAGTCCAATTGTGTAACATTTATTATCTCCCAAAAGGAGGTAATAGTCACAGACACACCTAGATAATGTCAAACTCTGCGTACTTCAGAAACCTGCTAGAAAGTATCTATTCCTATTTTTAAATATTAATGATTCTACAATTCCCCCATAAAAAACTTGATTGATACCAAAAAACAAAAGAAACTGTAAAAAGAAATCACCTTAGATTTTCTTGGCACTCAAATACTATTATGTCATATAAAAGGTAATAAAATTGCATAATACAGATTTGCGATACAAGACCCCTCAAATAAGTTGAATTAAATCTCAAGTCCAAGAAAAATCCCTCTCTGTCCTTAAAAGATGGGTCTAGGTGAATCTTAAGCCCACTAACATTCAGTAGGTCTCAGGTGCATTTCTGCACCCACCGCATCATAACCTCTCATATCCTAAGTCTTCATGTGCATTTTTGGTGGATCCATTAAGAAATTCATCTAGTAGACATGTAGGGATTACAGTGTAGTTCCAGGAATGTGAGTGGTTCAAAATCATTAGCAAACACTCCTATTCTCTTTGTTTTTATGTTTGTGTTCTCCCTCTAGATTTGAAAATTTTGAAGACCTGAGGACCCATGTGCAGGTGTGGATTAGGCCCAGGGAAGCAAAGACAATTGTAGCAGTGAGGTTGTATAGAACATAGAAAAGGCAGAAAAAAATACTCTTAGCCTTTGTGTGGTCCAGTGTGGTATAACTGAGTAGTAACATCCCAGGTATTCAAGGCCAAACATGGAATCCTTGCAGCATCCAATGGATAGGTGTCTTCTCTTGACACTTGTAGCAGAGAATTAGGGGATTCAGGGGCCTAAAGAAATCACTATTTTTACCAGAGACATGAGATCCTTGAAAGTACAACTGTCAACACTGTATTTTTTATTTCTGATCTTATTTCTGAGACTCAAAGTAGAATTCTTTCCCAACTAACCTTGCTTCTGCAGGTTGCTTGAGACAACTTTTTATGAATTGTAACAATTGTGACATTACTCTCTCTTCAAGTTTTATCACACAAAGTGATGCCCACCCTTTTCCAGAGGTCAGATAAAACCAAACGCAGCAATTCCTTTTAGAATATAATTTTAACTTCATTTGATCATAGAGGGAAAACTATTGCTGTTGGAGTCAGAAAATGAAGGAATAGAATAAAAGACTTTTCTTTTTGTTTATTTTCAAGTGAAAGAATAAGGGCAGTAGAGTTCCCCTCTGACAGTGCCACTGTGATTTGGCATCACACGGACTCATTTCATGCTGGCTTTTTGACAGTTTGACAGATTCAGTGTCTTGCTAGAAAATCTGAGCCTGTGGAGAACCTTTTGATGGCATAGTTAAAATTTTCTCTGGGGAAGATCATCCTTTTCAAGGCAGCTCCTAACATAGGTGTGTGTGTATCATATGTGTTCTGCAGGGTGACTTAGCTAGGAGCAAAAGGATGATTTCTGTGGAAGGCTCCAAAAGGTGGCAGGAGACCTAGTCTTATGGAGCCATGAACAGAGTGGGTGACATTCAAATGGAAGCAGATGAAGTCCCTATGAAGGTAGGTTATATGGAGGACTTTACAATTGTGACTCAAGCAGTAATATTAATTGTGCCAAAGACAGCTTGTTCTTTGGCTTGTTAGGCTGATGTATACATATTTTCCAGAAAATTCTATATAATGAGGTATATGAAAGATCATTTTCTAATGTGTCCTCAGATGAGAATGGAAGGAAAAAATAACACCCAGCAGTTATCCCTATTTCTCAGTCCTAATGAGTAGGTACTGAAAAAATCTATTTGTCTATTTCCAAACAGAACAGCTAAAACTTTTGGACAAGGTGTTTGTTTATTACTCTATGTATAGACATTCTGGCACATAGCAGGAAGCTATGATATTGTTAATTCAATGGTTAAGAAATACAAAATAATACATGATATGGTTAAAGAGAGGTGGGAAAATAAATTGTTTGATAAATGCCATGAAGA
>VMDO01032076.1:0-19382 GCA_007922755.1 Pedetes capensis
GCTGGACCAATTTACAGCTCCACCAACAATGTAGTAGTGTTCCTTTTTCACCGCAACCTCACCAGCATTTGTTATTTGTTTTATTGATCTTGGCCATTCTTCCTGGTGTAAGGTGAAATCTCAGAGTTGTTTTAATTTGCATTTCCCTAATGGCTAGGAATACTGAGCATTTTTTCATGTGTTTCATGGCTTTACGGACTTCTTCATTTGAGAACTGTCTACTCAGTTCCTTTGCCCATTTGTGTATTGGGTTATTTGTTTTTTGGGGAGGTTTTTTTTTTGAGTTCTTTATAAATTCTAGTAATTAGACCTTTATCTAATGTATAAAATGCGAAGATTTTTTCCCATTCTATGGGGGTTTACTTGACTCTGTTAATTGTTTCTTTTGCTGTGCAGAAGTGTTTTAATTTCATGTGATCCCATTTATCTATTCTTCTTGCAATTTCTTGAACAATTGGAGTCCTATTAAGGAAATCCTTTCCTATGCCTATATGATGGAGTGTATTGCCTATCTTGCCTTCTATAAGTTTTAAAGTTTCTGGTTTTATGTTGAGATCTTTTATCCATTTTGAGTTAACTCTCATGTATATTGAGAGATGCAGGTCCGCTTTCATTTTTCTGCATATGGATGACCATGTTTCCCAGCACCATTTGTTGAAGAGGCTGTCCTTTTTCCAGTTTACTTGCTTTGCTCCTTTGTCGAAAATAAGGTGGCTATAGGTGTGTTGAGGTATATCTGGGTCTGGTATTCTTTTCTAGATGTCTTTGTGCCTACTTTTGTGCCAGTACCAAGCTGTTTTTGCAACCACTGCAGTGTAGTATAGTTTGAAGTCAGGGATTGTGATTCCACCTGCATTCGATTTGCAGCTTAAAAGTGTAGTTTTTTAAAAATAGATCTATTGAACATCTAAACTCATTCTTAAATTTTGGTTTCTCATCAGGCACAAGTGATGCAAGCCTATAATTTCAGTGACTCCAGAGGTGGAGGCAATGTGATTGTGAGTTTGAGGCCAGAGGCAGCCTGTGTAACTTAATGGACCCTGACTCTAAATAAAGAAATAAAAGTGAGTGGAAGTGCAGATCAATGGTAGAGCACTTGCAAACTATGTGGGAGTCCCTGGGTTCAACAACCAAATTCTTCCAAAAAAGAAATTAATTACTTAATTAAATTAAATTGGATTTCTCTTTGTAACAATCTGCTCATTTTCTTCCTGCATGAATGTTTACAAATTTTATTTCCTTAAAATTGAAAATTAACATTTATGTACTTATATATTGAACATATAGTATACTGCATACAGTACATGTGCACAGAAAATTTTGTTGCTTTATTTACATTAAATTTGCCTGATGCCTGATGAATTTTGTGATCTACATATTTAGATATCCAATCAGAAACCTTTCTTCTACTTTATCTCTGGTTACTGTTTCTGAGCCATATTGTTTCTATTATTTTAATAATGATAAAAATTATAAGAGTATTTGGTCTGAATTATCTCTCTTTCAAAGCAATCAAATTTTGTCTAAGTACTGTCATCTATTTTTCCTTTTCTGTATTCTACAAGAGATAAAAGGCTAGGAAGCAATTCCCCTATGTTCTGAAAAACGCTTTCAAAGGACTCTGTCACATTAATTTGATGTGCTGTGTTTCTTCTGCTCTTTATAGTATTGGCCATTTACAATTTATGTATTTTTTTCCTTACCCTCTTCTTTATCTCTGGCAGCTTAACTTTTCGATCTCAATAAGATATTTATATTTTGATCCTTAGATTTTTACTTATTTATGTTAATGTTTTCATTCATTCATCACTCACTCCACTAAAAAGTATTGTTTAAAATATAGCCAGTCTGTCTCTTTTAATATTACTTGATTTTTTCTGAGGTGCCTTTTGAGCCTTCCTCAGAGAAGCATACCCTGATGATGGCTGAGAGAGTAGGCTCAGGCAAGACCCCTGGATTGAAAGTCTTGGCCCACTACTTACTACCCCTGTGGCTATAGCAGTTTATTTCATTTGCCTTTACCTCAATATATTTATCTGTCAAATAAAAATATTAAAGTTCACTGTCCTTGCATTATAAAGAGGAAACAATATGTATATTATATATAACATATATATGAGGAATATATATATATACACACATACATATATATATGGAGAAGGACCTGGCAGTCCACTCCCAAGGCAATCCCGAAACAGCCATTGAAAACCCTATGAGGGTCGCTATGAGTCGGATACCGACTTGATGGCACCTAACAACAACATATATATGTGTGTGTGTGTGTGTGTGTGTGTGTGTGTGTGTGTGTATTATATTATATATATAATATAACAATGCCAGTCTAAAGTACTCAACAAATGCGAACTGATCTTGTTTAAAGTTATTAATCAGAATTGATGTTGTTGTTGTTGTTAGGTGCCGGTGAGTCAGTATCCGACTCATAGCGACCCTCATAGGGTTTTCAATGGCTGTTTTCGGGATTGCCTTGGGAGTGGATTGCCAGGTCCTTCTCCAATTTTGCGGTGCTGGGAATTGAACTCAGGACCTCAGAGACTGCAGCGCAGCGCTCTACCAACTGAGCTAAATCCCAGCCCAATCAGAATTGATAGTTGATGAATATTTTTAAATTATCAATTCTATGATCCATTAGGCTGAGGGGCTTGGAGAAGTAGCTAGTATTCCTGTATTTAACAAAATTTCATTTCTGCTGTTTCTTCGTTGTGTTTGCGGAAACTGTCATGCAAAAAGCTTGCTTTCTTGGAGATATTCTCTGTTCATTCTTGCCACACTCCATTCACATGATATAATATGACTGTTCAGTGTGAGGGGAGAGGATGTTACTCACTTTAAAGAAAGTTTTAATGTTTGAGAAAGATGCATGGCCTCTTGTAGAAGTAGAGAGTATCCTTAATACTAGGAAGAAGTAACCTTAATATCTTGCATCTTTAGGCTCACTCTTGCTATAAAATGCCTCAATTAATGGTTACAAATGTCTGTTTCAAAGGAACTCTATGTACAATGTGTTGTTCTGTACCTGGATCAATTTCTCTTTCTAGACCAGAAAAAAAAAAAAAGTAGAGAAAGAAGTATAGCAGTGAAAAGTATTCAAGGAAAAAAAAAAACTGGAATAAGATACTGTTTATTATTTAAAACAAAACCCTAAAATTTCATATTCAGAATTTCTAAAATATGTTCTTTAAAAGGTGTGATATACATAACACTGCTCAATGCTTTCATTGAACTAAAATTTCTACATATTTTCTTCTTTTAAGTCATTTTTCTTTATATCTTAGGAAGAAAAATTGTGTTTTCTTATGAGATCAATTTTGTCAAAGATGTCCAATATGCAGTGTTTTATTTACATTTCAAATCATTTCCTTTCACCCACCTGGACTCATTTTCTTCCATTTCAAAAGCTTTCATCTGTCATGTAAACTGTGGCAAGAACCCCCTGCTTAGTCTCCACACTTATATTTGTGCCTCATTATCAACAAGGATATGAGAGGGATCTTTAACCTGGATGTCTGACTCTACAGATCCCCTGCTTATAACTCTTCCAAAATACATTTCTTGAGTTTCTCCTGGTACTCCAGTCACAAAAACTTATAAACTTGAGGACTGTATACATGCTTTTACCTTTACTGGGTAGATGTGTGGACCATATTTGTTCTTTCTCATCTCTCTCCTTTTTCCTGCTATGATTTCTATTATAATTCTTAATCAGTCAGGATTAGTTTCTAGGGCCTATGTTTTTTACAAAATTTATATTTTTCCTTGATAGCCATATCACAGTCTTTATTGTATAATTATCCACATAATTATTTATTTCATTCCATCAATTCAAAAAGATTGTAAACTCCATGAGAGTAACCTGCATATTCAATTTTGCAAAGGTAACCATCCACAAAATCTAATTATGTCTGACACAGATATGCAAAATAAAACATACAAAAAAAATTTGCATTCTAGGCTTGTTTTGGGAGACGGACCCAGCAACACACTCCCAAAAATCAATCTGCCATTGAAAATCCTATGAACAGCAGAAAAGCACTGACAATAGTGTTTTGCCTGTTCTATGTAGGGTCACCATGAGTCGGATACCAACTCGATGGCACCTAACAACAACAACAAGGCTTGTTTAATTTAGTGACACTAAACAAATTAATAGTGTCTGGCAATAAACAATAGATTTTATTTTGAGACTCAAGGTTTTTTTCCCATTTGAACATTTTTAAGCTTATTACTTATAAAATTCCCTCAAATCTTTGAATAGGAAGAAAGAAAAAAGAATATTAAACATGCTGAAATAAACATAATGAATAGTTTTACTTTCCCTTTATCACATAATCTCCTTGTTTTGTATACTATAAAACTATTAAGTGATTTGATTTATTCTTTATGCTTTTTCAAGGTAAACAAGAATTTAACATTTTTTAATATTGTGTAATTAGTGGTATATTTTCCCACTATTACTGAGCCTTCTATTACTTTGTTTTGCAAAACCAGCCATTGGTAAATTGTCTCAATGAATATTCTTTAAACAATGTTGAAGTTATTCCTCCTAGAATTTTGAATCAAATAAAAAAGCAACTTATATCTCTTACCTGCAACAAATAGAAATGACTTCTGTTTCATGACTGTTTTTATTATGAAATATAGACATAATACTAAAAGGCAAATCTTCTATTTCAAATATTTGATGTGATGTTGTTGTTGTTGTTGTTAGGTGCTGTCGAGTCGGTATCTGACTCATGTTGTTGTTAGGTGCTGTTGAGTCGGTGTCCGGCTCATAGCGACCCTCTGTGCAACAGGGGAAACACTATTGTCAGTGCTTCTCTGCTGTTCATAGGGTTTTCAATGGCAGATTGATTTTTGGGAGGGGGTTGCCAGGTCCTTCTCCCAAGCCTACAGCTTCTGGTGCTCCCAGGCGGTCTCCCATCCAGGTACTAACCAGGCCCGACCCTGCTTAGCTTCCGGGATCTGACGGGATCGGATGCCACAGAGCTACAGCTGCAGGCATCTGACTCATAGCGACCCGTATAGGGTTTTCAATGGCTGACTGTTTCAAGATTGTCTGGGGAGTGGATTGCCAGGTCCTTCTCCTATTTTTGCGGTGCTGGGACTTGAACTCGGGACCTCAGAGACTGCAGTGCAGTGCTCTACCAACTGAGCTAAATCCCAGCCCCTTTGATGTGATAGCAGTTGAAAATGTGTTCTAATTTGTCAACATTAAATTCTAAAAGATCCTACATTGCTTTAGTAAGATATATTCATAGTATAATTATGCAGTTTTATATGCTTGAGATTTTCAAATACTACTTTTACATCATAAGTCATTTTTGGGTTGTTTCTGTACATATTATCACCACTGCTTTTTGGTGTTTCTTGTGAAGTCATTTATTTGCAAATGACAGACAGTTCTTAAAAACATAATTCTTTTATCCAGTCAGCTTTAGTAATTATGAGAATCACAGGACTATTTTTCTATGAGATATTTAGTTGTAGCTTATTTCTAGTATACCACCAGTCTCAACAGGCCATCCTCTCCTAGGGTGTTAGATGAGCCATTGTCTTCACTGGTGCCTGGATGTTCTGAAGTTTATCTAATGAAGAATTACCACAGAGATGTACATGGCTTTGGGCAAGTCATTTAGCTTATCTGTAATCTCCTTTCTTCATTTATAGAACGAGAATTAAATGACCTTCTTCTACCTTCCTATTTGGATTGCTTTTGATAAAAAATTAGATAATAGACTTGAAGGTACATGGGAAGTGAATGTTATTATAATGCATGATTGTTGTTGTTGTTGTTAGGTGCCGGCAACCCTCATAGTGTTTTCAATGGCTAATTGTTTCGGGATTGCCTTGGGAGTGGATTGCCAGGCCCTTCTCCCATAATGCATGATAGTTTGCTCTAAAGAACCCAACTAGAAAATCTTGCATACAGAGCTTTTAAATGCAGAATTTTTGGAGACTAATTTCATTTGTGGATACATTTTCATATAGGCTTGAGAACAGCCTGCACAACATAAGGAGACTGCTTTCCTCAAACTAACAAACAAAAAAGGGTGTATTTTAGAATATTAGAAATCCATTTTATACTTTTATTACAAAATTAATATGTAGTAGATATGGTTTTCAATAGCTACATTTAAAAGATTAAAGGGAGATTTTTATAATTTCAATCCTTTGTAGTAGAAAATAATCTGTCAGGGGCCAGACAAGAAATTATAGCATACTTTCTATAATTTATAAGGGGTAGATCATTGGTAGAGGAAGCCATAAGGTAGCCATTCTCTAGGTGAGGAAAAACCAACAGGAACATTCTGACAGATGCTTCTAAAACAGAAACCCAAACAGAAAACCCAAAGGAAAAAAAACCTCTTACAAAACTAATTCCTGGAAAACATTGACTGATGGGTAGAAGAGAGCCACCAGGCTGCCGGGTTTCCAAATAACAGCAATACAACATTATCACAGGGGTTTCTGCTTTTATCATCATCATTACCATCATCATCAATGTCATCATCACTATTATTATTTTGTTCCTGTATGGTGAAGCAGGAGAAGCTAGAGAAAAGTAGAGAAAGTCAAAGGACTAATGGGATCTTTTGCCAAAGAGAGTGCAAACACACAATTAGTTTTGTTTGCTATATAAAGATCAAAGGTTGGATGGAAGCACATAAAAAGAACGATTAAGACCAAGTTTTCTGGATACACCAAACAGACTGGATTCAAGGAAGACAGTTACGTGATGGAAATTGTGATGAGTTACACCATTCATAGCCTGAGAGATGATCAATGGTAAGTTAAACAATCAAAGATAACAATTAAAGATACAGGCATGGAAATACAGAATATAAAGTTATTTACACACTGTATGAAACCAAATTCTGGAGAATTAATTGTGCTATTCTTTAGTACTTATTTTTGATTATTTTCTTAAGGAGTTCAAACTTTATTGAACAACTACAGTGACAGGAAAGCATTCTAAGATATTTAAGCTATCATATGCAAAAAAGTAAATTCTGTTTTCATTCTAAGCCTCTGCAGTTAAATTATTTCTGCCTGGTGGCTATAGTCCTAACTGTGGTAGTGATTCCATTGATGCATACTGAAGCCTCCAACAAAGGCTGCAAAGACCATTTCACAAAGAGACAGTTTCCTTGAGAGTTTTAAAATAAATATATGACACCTATATTTGTGCATATCCATATTTTGCCTATTCCCAAAAAAGGGGATCCAACTGAATGTGGAAACTATCAGACAATATCATTAATATCACACACAAGCAAAATTTTACTAAAGAACATTCAAAAGCAACTGCAGTAGTATATAGACAGGGAATTACCAGAAAATCAAGCAGGATTCAGAAAAGTTTGGGGAATTAGGGACATCACTGCTGATGTCAGATGGATATTAGCTGAAAGCAGAGAATGTCAGAAAGATGTTTATCTATGTTTTATTGACTATGCAAAGGCATTTGACTATGTTGATCATAACAAATTATGGATAACACTTCGGAAAATGGGAATACCAGAGAAACTAATTGTACTCATGAGGAATCTGTACTTGAACCAGGAGGCAGTTGTTCCACCAGAACAAGGAAGCACTGCCTGGTTTAAAGTTGAGAAAGGTGTGTGTCAGGGCTGTATACTTTCACCATATCTCTTCAATTTATATGCTGAGCAAATAATCCGAGAATCTGGACTTTATGAGGAAGAATGCAGCATCAGGATTAGAGGAAGATTCATTAACAACCTGCGTCATGCAGATGACACAACCCTGCTTTCTGAAAGTAAAGAGGATTTAAAACAACTACTGATGATGATCAAAGATCACAGCCTTCAATATGTGTTGCAACTAAACATCAGCAAAAAAAAAATCCTTATGACTGGGTCAGTATGCAACTTCACATTAAATAGAGAAAAGATTGAGGTTGTGCAAGATTTTGTTTTGCTTGGCTCTATAATCAACACCCATGAAAGCAGCAGCAAGAAATCAAAGGATGCATTGCTTTAGGAAAAGCTGTGGCAAAAGATCTCTTTAGGCTATTGAAAATTAAAGAAGTCACATTGAACATGAAGGTGCATCTGGCTCATGGCATAGTATTTTCAGTAGCATCACATAGTTGTAAAAGCTGAACATTGAACAAGGCAGACAGGAAAATAACTGATGTTTTTGAATTATGTGCTGGAGATATCTATTGAATATACTATGGACTGCCAAAAGAACCAACAGATCTGTCCTAGAAGTGCAACCAGAGTGCTCCGTGGAAGCAAGGATGGCTAGACTTTATCTTACATATTTGGGACATGTAGTCAGGAGGGACCAATCCCTAGAGAAGGATACCATGTTTGGGAGAGTGGCAGGTCAATGCAAAAAAGGAAAAGCCTCCACCAGATGGATTGACACAGTGTCTGCAGCAATGGACTTAAACATAAAAAGGATCGTGTGCCTGCCACAGAATAGGGAAGTGTTTGGATCTGCTGTACATAGGGTCGCTATGAGTCTGATTCACTCAACTGGACGGTACCGAACAACAACAACACAGGACATCCCTTCTCATTCTGCCAATCATATCTAATTTGTAAAACAGGTAATATTTCAAAATATAATTGTTTTTGTTAGGTGTCATTGAGTCAGGTCCTACTAATAGCAACCCTCATATGGTTTTCAATGGCTGATTGTTTTGGGAGTGGACTGCCACAGACTTCTCCTAATTTGTAGTGCTGGGGTTAGAACCCAAGTGCTCAGAGACTGAGAAGGAGTGTTCTACCAACTGAGCTAAACTCTAGCCCAAAATATGATAGATATAAAGTTCCTGAAGAGTCTATAAGTGATGTAAGATATATAAATACCTTCTCAAACCATTCATTTGAAATTATTTGTGTTTACATTTAGTTACTTTTACAAAGACTTTTTCTATCATAGAGGTAAGTGCTTGTGATTGGGGGAAATTTCAGGTATGACCACATTCCAAAGAAAGTAGAAGGAGAAGGGATCCTGGTGTGCAGCAGACACAGAACTGCACAAAGAGAAAAGAAGAGTAATTTTTGTCAGTAAGAACTGCTTACCTTTCTTTTGTCTGAAATTAAAGAAGGCAGACAAGTGGCTAGATGATTACATTTAACCAAACATGGCTGAAAATTCCTCTTACAACAATTTGACAAAAATGTTCCCAACATAACTTTTCTTTCTTTAATTATGGTGAATATTTTCTTCTTATCTTTTGTTTCTCATTGCTCAAATTTATTTAATTTCTAATAAAATTCACAATATATTTGAATTTTTTTTATTTTTTCCTTCTTAAGCTTTCTGCTGACACCATTGATAATCAGTAAGGATAGAAGTTAACAAATGTCAGTCTAACTTTTGGGTTGTTTATGATTGTAGATTTGTAATTGAGCCAGCTTATGAGAACAAAACATTTTTTGAAGGTTTTTGAAGAAAATTAACTGAGAGCCAAATTTAGCCTTCTAAACTCATTTCATTTTCACCTCATCTTGGACTTAAGCCATTAGCACAGCAATGGGGAAAGCAATGGTTATGCACCAGGCCACCAACACTTGTACACATAAGATTTTGCAGAATGACAGAAATAATGAATATTATTAAAGCAGCATGTAATAAAGAAAAAATAATTAGTATACAAGTTGGATGGATCTGAGAGGCCCATGACAGGACAAAAACATTTTTGGGTATTTTAATGTTTCTTAAGTTAGTTTAGTTTCCAAGTAAGAGTTCACATATCATACTATTTGATTAATTAATATCATTAATAATTACATTTAAGCTTAATATTTAAAATGTCCTAGTTTTTAACAATTGTAGTTTTTAATCTTGGTTTTTTCCACTTACTATTGAAATAATACCTATGAATTATTTAATTATTATTTTCAAGATGAAAGAAGAACATAAATGTATTAAATAGTATTAAAATAATACTATTAGTATTATTTTATATTATAATAGTATTAAAATAATACTATTAAAATAATAAAAGTTAGTTGAGGCTTGAAAAGTCAAATTTGAATCCCAAATTGTAAATTATTTGTTGTAACCATGCAGGCTATACTTTTTAAAAGTGTTTTAATCTTGGAAGAAAGGGAGGGAAAAAAAGAAGGAGGGAGAAAAATCCAATTATTCTCAAAGAAAATTGTTTTGGAAAATCAAATCAAGCACTAATTATAACAGTCATGGTTCTTTAACATCATGAAAATATAATATGTTCTTGCACTCACAAGTATCTCAAGTTAGAAGAAAAGTACATAAAATCGATAGTTATTTCCATTTAGAAGTGTTAAAAATACAACATTAATTGTTAAAGATATATTTTTACAATGTAGGATATATTGCGTTCTCCAACTTAACTATTACTACAAACTCTCCAAATTTTATTCTTTATTTTTCCTATAGTTTTCTATAAACTTAAAATAACTTCTAATTTTTTGATAAAGGAGTCCTTAAAATTTTAAGGAATTACAGTGAAAAGCAAAGACAAGACAAGTAGGTTATGACTAAGGCATAATCATACCTAGGGATTACAATTTGACCTAGTTTACTAGGATGAGTAATTGTACTGTTGTTGTCGTTATGCGCCTTGGAGTCGGAATCCAACTCATAGCGACCCTCATATGGTTTTCAATGGCTGTTTCGGGATTGCCTTGAGAGTGGATTGCCAGGCCCTTCTCCCATTTTTGTTGTGCTGGGAATTGAACTCGGGACCTCAGAGACTGCAGCGCAGTGCTCTACCAACTAAGCTAAATCCCAGCTCGAGTAATTGTATAGAGAATGTAAAACAGAATAAGACTTGGCCTAGCAACTGGACATAAAATTGGAAAAGAAAAGAAAAACTCAGCATTTGAGCATTTAAATATCTAACATAGTAGTAAAGTTATTGATAGAATTGTAAAGAAATACTTATCTGGGAAATAATGAAAGGGGGTTGAAGATGTTGAGATTGAAGTAATGGTGAAGAATTCCAGCTGTGAAATATTTATAGATCTCTCGAAGTAAGAGACTGTACAAGAAGAAGATCCAGAAACTGACAGAAGCTTGGAAAACCATTTACATAAGGATATTATTTCATGATTTGTTAATGTAGTTGAGGCCAGATATCACATGGTATTCCCTCAAAATCCTTTTAAAATACAGAATCATGTTTGTAGTTGTTGTTAAGTGCTGTTGAGTCCAGTCTGATTCATTGCTACCCTATGTAGTGTTTTCAACAGCTGATTGCTTTGGGAGTGGATTGCCACTTCCGTCTCCCAGTTTTGCAGTGTGAGGGATAGAACTCAAGGCCTCAGAGAGTACAGAGCAGCACTATAATAAGTTAAACCCCAGCCCAATGGAATCTTGTATAAGGGCATTTTTAAAATACAAAGATCTGATCAAAATAAAAGAAAAAAAAAGCTAAGAATGGTGTTATTATAAGAAGTTATTATAAATGGTCTAGAAAATGCATGCAATAGTTTTGACAAGGTAAAAACAAACTTCACTGCAGGAAAAGTTTCTATCTTAAACAGAACTGGAACCCAAGGATATATAGAAAAATATTACCATAAAAAGACAAGTACATGATAGAGAACTCTTTGATGAGGGGGTGGGGGTGGGATGGGGGAAGGGTACAAAAGGGCAAGGGGGAACCTATATGAATAATGTACAACAAAATGTATATATGGAAATGTCACAATGAAAAGCATGTCAGAATGAATCACATTAAGGTGTACATTAACAATTTCCAATAAAAATATTGCATATAAATATATATTGAATAATTACAGTTGTAGCTATGCTATTTTACATACTTTAAAATGAAACCACTGATGTCCTTCCCTTTGCCTATAGGAAACAGAAAATTTTGTGCCAGGAGTGGTAGCCACCATAATCCTAGCAATTAGAAAGTTGAGGCAAGAGTATTGTGAGTTCCGAGGCTGCAAACAAGGGAATATAGTGAAGCCTTCTCTCCCCACACCCCACACAAAGGCAATATTATATCTACAAATAGTATTTAAAAATCTAATTCTGTAATATTTGTAATATTTGTCTGTGGTAATAACAGCTATAGCTAGGCAAGTGCTCTACCACTGAGCTATATCTCAGCCCCACATTTAATTTTCACTTTGAGACAGCATCTTGCTAAATTGCATAGGCTACCTGTGGCCTCAAACCTGTGATCTATCAGCCTTAGTCTCAGTTGCTGTGATTACAGGTGTATACCACAGCACCCAGCTTCTATATTATTTTTAATGCTTGGAGAGAAAAATCCAAATTTTCTCAAGAGAAGCAAGTCACAGCTCCACAGAATATGACATTGACTATTTTATCAGTTCTTCCAAAGTTATAATTGTAGATACAGAATGGATGGCCAATTCTCTTCAGATCATAATATGCATACCACAATGACTTTGACATCAAGTGCTATAAGCCAATGCAGAGTGTCTGCCCTTTGGACATTCACAATGAGAGAGACATTGTGAACCACTAAACTGTGATTAAAAATTAAAACCATGATTTGAATATTATGAGACAGTATTACAGTCATACTATACGAAGAAAAAATTATAAGTTAATAGTTATACTTAACTCTTTTATGGGTAGTTTTTCTCTGAAGGATTTTATTTAACAACCTAAGTTCCAGAAATTTATTCTGTATTTGCATTTTGTTTGCCTGAGAAAAGTTCTCTTGAGGATGTGTATTTCATGGAATTTTTTTTGTCACAGTATTCCTTCATATTAAGTGGGAAAATTTTGGAAATTTCCCCCTTTTCTCCTATAAATAATTCTCTTAATATGTTCTAACCTTAAATATTTTTGTTGTAGTTTGTTACAAGATTTCTTGTTATTTAAAATAAAATAGTTTGTACTATCACAGGTACAAATGTACTTAGTTGATACGTTATCCTTTGTCTTCTTAGAATGAGTCATTTATTTAAGTATTGGTTTTAACTGAAACAAATCAGCAGCAGCTAATGGCCTATTTGGCAGAGCTCATGTCCAAATTATTTTGGTCATTTTTGATTAGGATGTGGATCACAAGGGACCAAGGGTTTCTTGATTGATATTAATAGCCAATGCAGTTTATAATAATGAGTGAAGCTGGATCAGGGAGATAATTTTTAAAAAAATACTAAAGATACTTAGGGTTACAAACTTCTCAGATACGGTTTGAAAACATGTGGTCTAAGCAGTAGCTGACTACACTTTCATTCAACTCTTTCTCAAATGCTTTGGGAGAAAGTAAAATGATTATTAAATGAGGGATGTAAGATTTATTTAGAAAAGCAGTCATTACATTGCAAATATAAAGGCTGGAGTATATCGTATTCAATCAGTTGATCAATTTTCTACTTGATACAACTTGTAACAAACATTTTAGAATTTATGGCTTCACTCAACCAATTGCTAAAATAATGCAGCAAATGCAGGAAAATTCTGTTTGAATGTTATAGTTATAACTACCTCTGAATATAGATATAGACAGGATATTGTGATATATTCTTCACTCTGTAACTTACCTTGTTAACTTTGACTCAGAAATATCTGTGTACTAAATTCTAATATGCCCTAATTTTTAAGGAAACAAGTACAGTCAAGATAAGTGTAGACATGGAAATACTTACTTACTTACTTACTTAAAACTAGTTTTATAGGTTGGCATAGGAAAAATGGTGGGAAGCACAAATATTTAAACATGATATTTATGTTATTTGAGTGTTTCTTTTTTACACAAAATACCCTAAAACAATAGGAAATAACAGATTAGATATAAATTTCTCAGTTTGGCTAACTACTATTAAAAAGACATTAAATAATTTAATCAGGCTGTGAAAAGAAAAAATTGCCATTTATGTGATTTCCAACAGGTGAGTAACATTACCTTGGGAATAAAATATATATAATTCATTGGAAAAAAACTAAACACAATTCTTCAAGTGAAAATAAATTACTAGACTTTCTAAATGGGTCCATGTTAGAAGATACCTAGGAGAGATTGGCCAATAGTGCTGGTTTTTCTTTTTTCTTTATTTCTTCTTTTTTCCTCTTCCTTTCTTTAGAGAGAGGTCTACCTCAAAGTAAGCAGCCCAACTTTAATAATTCAGGGAATAATTATGATAATACCAACAATACCAAAAGATGGCAATAATTCAAATGGGCTAGATTATTGATGTAATACTGCTGACAATGTAAAAAAGATAGATCACCATAGAAAAAAGTTTGGACTTAAATCATAATTGGGATGCACGGGTATAGAAAAATATTCCCACAGAAAGGCATGCAAGTAGAAAGGAGGCCATTGGTTGGGGGGTGGAGATGGGGGAGGAAGGGTTCAAGAGGGTAAGGGGGATGTTATGTGTACAATGTACAATGAAACCCTTATATGGAAATGTCATAATGAAGTACATGTCAGAATGAAACACATTAAGTTGTACATTAGAAATTTTCCATAAAAATTCTATATTCATTTTTCTTATTTATCAAGCTATTAATCATTTTTCCTTTGATATGATCCTAGTTATTTGATAACAATACTTTCAATACTTGCCAAAGTTATTTATTAAAAAAACTCTCATTTTGTATCTATTATATCTATTATATTATTTGCATGACCATATATAAACTTATATATGGTTAGCTATATTTATATATTAAAGATATATTTACACATAGAATAGGCAGATTTATATTTTTGCCAGCTTGTTTCTTATTCTCCCACAATCCCGTTTTTGCCTGCTCTTTTCCTTACTCATATCTAATCCTGCTTTTTCTCTTCACTCTCCCTCACCTCCTCCCCTGACTTTCAACTTTCTCCTATTGAGATTTCTACCACAATCAATGTCAAACCCTAAAACTTACTCTCCACTAGCCCTACTAATTTTTCTCATCAGACATTTTTAAGGATTAGCTGGCATCAAATTAGGTTATTGCAATTATAAATCTGTTGTGGTAGGATGCATCTTCATATCATCAGATTGTTTTGTCCTCTCTGATTGATACTGGGAAGCAAGACCTCAAGATCATAGTTTACAATAAGAAGACCTTCAAATAATTCAGGAAGAGAAAGCCAACTTAACAGATACAGAAGCCTCAAAATAGAAATTCATGGAGCATGAAAAAATAAGATGATAAGATTTCTCCAAATGGCCACAGCCTCACAGTAACTGAAAATAAAGAAACTGAAAAGGTTGACTTTCCAGACCAAAAAAAAAAAAAAAAAAAAAAAGCAAAGGTCTCATTATAAAAATGATGTGTGATCTCAAAGAAAACAAACTAAGCAGAAGAATGCAAACCAGGCATTTGAAAAAACAGCATCAAACT
This sequence comes from Pedetes capensis, assembly GCA_007922755.1. NCBI lineage: Eukaryota > Metazoa > Chordata > Mammalia > Rodentia > Pedetidae > Pedetes > Pedetes capensis. The sequence goes on from VMDO01032076.1 coordinate 15,322, forward strand.
TAGAGGAAAAAGTCAGCAAGTAAATTGATATCTTGAAAAGAAATCAAACAGAAATGTTGGAATAAAAAACATAATATATTAAATAAAAATCACAATAGAAAATAATACCAGTAGACTGGACCAGGCAGGGTAAACTATACCAGGAATGCAAGAGTTAACTATCAAACACACACATACACACACACACACACACACACACACACACACCAAATAAAAAAGAAGAAGAAGAAGAAGAAGAAGAAGAAGAAGAAGAAGAAGAAGAAGAAGAAATGAAAATGGCCACAATATTCAGAAAGTACCGGACAATATGAAGAGACAGAGACTATAAATCCATGGTATAGAAGAAGGAATCAAAAGTCTTGAAAATCTTTTCAACAAAATATTACCAAACCTGTACAAATCTATAGGAAGAAACAGACATCCAAACAGAGGCATCCAGAACCCCAGACAGACAGGAAGAGAAGAAAATGTCTCCACGTCCCAGTATAGATGGAGTTCTGAATCTCCAGAGGAAAGAAATAATCCTAAAAGTTGCAAGAGAAAAATACCAGTTCATCCAAAAAGGCAAACACATCAGAAAAACATGAGACCTCTCAATGGTAACCCTAAAAGCAAGGAGAGTATGAAAGGATATATTTCAAGTCCTAGAAGAAAGTAAAAATAAACCAAGAATATTATATGCAGAAAAATCATCCTTCACAATAAATGGAGAGGTGAAGATTTTTAAAGATAAATCCAAAATAAGCAATTCATGACTGTCAACCCAGGATTGCAAAGGATGCTCAAGGAAATCCTACGTACAGAAGAAGAAAGACAAAACTAAAAATGAGACCACAGGAATGAATAAAATCCATGATCAGAATACTAAAAAGGAAACAAGGATGCATAACTTAATAAACCAGCACAACACTAAAAGGGAGATGATATAAAGAAGAAGGAACACTCAAACCTACCAGAAAAACAACCAAAAATTATGTAAAACACCAAATTCTTCTCAATAATAACCCCAAATGTTAATGCTCTTAACTCTCTACTTAAGAGGTATTGATTAGCCAATTAAAGTAAGAAAGAATGTCTTTGTATTTGTGGCATCCAAGAGATGCAACTCATAAAAATGAAAAAATGGAGAGTAAAAATAAACATTTGGGAAATGATATACTATGCATGGCGAAGACAAAACAAAACAAAACAACAAACAAAAACAAATGAAGATATGGTGGTATCTGACAAACTTGACTTCAAGCCTAAATTCATTAAAAGGGACAAATAAAACCAGTACATGTTAATAAAGTAAATAATCAGTCAAGAAAGTATAAAAACAATAAATATTTACACACCAGGCTCTGATGAATCTAATTCATAAAACAAATATTTCTGACCAAAATGGAGCATATATTTCTAGATACTATAATAATGAATGACTTCAATACCCTACTTTCATCAATAGATCATCAAAACCAAAAATTCAACAAAGAAACCTTGAACTTAGACAACACTTTAGGCTAACTGGAATTAACAGGTATATACAGAATATCCCATCAAACAGATATGGAATACATATTCTCAGCACAATGTGGAACAATTTTCTAAAGCACATCACATTTTAGTTTACTAGAGTAGTCTCAACAAATACAAAATAAATTAAAATTATTCCTTGTATCCTATCAGAGCACAACAGAATAAAACTAGAAATCAATAGTAAAAGAAACTACAAGAGTGTTAGAAACACATGGAAATTAAATAACATAATTTTGAACAACAAGTTGGTCACTGAAGAAACCACAGAAGAATTGAAAAATTCTTACAATGAAATGAAAATTAAATCGCAACTTACAAAAATCTTTGGGATATAACAAAGGCAGTTCTATGAGAGAAATTCATAGATATGAGTGCCTATATCAAAGTCAGAGAAAGCACAAATAGATAATTATATACCTTGAGGCATTAGAAAAATAATAAGAAGCTGACACAAAATTAGTAGACAAAAAGAAATAATTAAGATCAAGACAGAAATTTAAAAAGTGGAACCAGACATGGTGGCACATATCTATAATAACAGCAACTCAGGAGGTGGAGGCAGCAGGATTGCAAGTTGGAGGCTAGGTTGCATAATTTAGCATGACCCTGTCTCAGAATAAAATAAATAAAAATAAAAATAAAAAATAAAAAATAAAAGATGAATAGGTTGAAGGTGCAGCCCAGGCATAAATCACTTGCAAAGTTTGTGTGAGGCCCTGAGCTCAAACTCTGGAGTACAACTACAAATAAATAAATAAATAAATAAATAAATGCATACATACATATATACATGCATACAAAGAATCAAGATTTGGTCCTTTGAAAAGATAAACAATATTGACAAACTCTTAACCAAAGTAACAAAAAAGAGAGAAAAAGCAAACTAAAAATGTTAGAGATGAAAAAGGGGTCTTAACTACAGATACTACTAAAATACAGAGGATCATCAGAGATTACTTCAAGAACATGTACTCCCCCAAAAATGAAAATATAGAAGAAATGGATAAATAGAACATGCTTCAATAAATCCCAATATAATAAAGACCATATATGAGAAATCTGTAGCCAAAGATATACTAAATGGGAAAAATTGAAAGCATTTACTCTAAAATCAGGAACAAGACAAAATATTCAACTCTTCCACCCTTATTCAATGTAATGATTAAAGTCCTAACCAAAGTAATAAGGCAAGAGAAAGAAATGAAAAGAATACAAATAGAGAATGAAGAAGCCATACTATCTCTCATTGCAGATGGCATAATTCAATACGAAAACAACCCTAAAGACTCCACTAGAAAACTCTTAGATCTAATTAGCTCACTCAACAAAGTAACAGGATATATATTTGTCATTAAAAACTTAGTAGCATTCCTACGTACAAATAATGATCAGAAAGAGAACAAAGTAAAAAACAAAAACTCTTCAAAATAGTCTTCCAAATTAATTATTTAGAAATCACTCTAATCAATTATCCTAAAGATCTCTAAAATGTAAACTTCAAAGTACTGAAGAAAGAAATTAAAGAAGATAGAAGATGGGGAGACCTCCCTTGGTCATGGATTGAAAGAATTAATATTGGATACTTGGCTATATGACCAAAAGGAATCCACAGATTTAACACAATCCCCATCAAATTCCAATGATATACTTCACAGAAAAAAAATAATCCTACAATTCATATGGAATTATAAAAGACAATTTATTCTCTCAATAATCCTAAGCAGCAAAAGCAGTTCACAATACCTAACATCAAACTATATTATAGACCCATATAAACAAAAATATCTTGGTACTGGCACAAAAACTTGTAAGAAAAACATTGAAACAGAATAGAAGAACCAGAAATAAACACAACTACAACCATCTGATCTCCTTCAATAGTGCTAAAGTCATATGTTGGAGAAACAATAGTCTTTTCACCAAATGGTGCAGAAAAATTAGATATTCGTATGTAGATGAATGAAGGTAGACCTGTATCTCTCAACCTGTACATAAATAAACACAAAATGGATCAGAGATCTCAATGTCAGACTGAAAATTGAAAAACTAGAACCAAACATAGGAAACACACTCCAACACACAGACATAGATAAGAATATTTTTGACAAGACTCCCATATCCCAGGAAATAGAGACAAGAATAAAAAATGGGATTACATAAAATTAAAAAGCTTTTGCACAGTAAGAGTCACTAAATAGAGTAAAGGGAAAGACTAAAGAATGGGAGAAAATATCTGTTTTCTATACATCTGACAGAAAATTAGTATCTATGATATATAAAGAATGCAAGAAATGAAACACCAAAGTAAAAGTAAATACGTGGATAGTGAAACTAAATACATGGTCTGTTAAGGAGGAAATACAAATGGACAATGAACATGCAAAAAAGCTCAACATCCTTAGCTATCAAGGAAATGCAAATCAAAACTACACTGAGATTCCATCTTACTCCAATCAAAATGGCTAGCATCAACAAAACAAGGACATATGCTAGGAAAACATGGAGGGGAAATGAATCACTTTGCATATATACATACATATATA
>VMDO01032077.1:0-19385 GCA_007922755.1 Pedetes capensis
GGGGTCGGTACCACAATAGGGGTGTGAAACAGAGGATTTGAGAGGACAGAAGCATATTGATCCTGCCTGAGAGAGTCAAGGGGAGTTTTCTGGAGTAGGAACCGACCAGATCTTACAGGATAAGCAGGAGGTGATCAGAGACTCGAGCATTCAAGTCAAAGGACAATGTCATGCTGCTGGCAGAAACAGGTCCAGAGCTTTTCCAGGAGGCTACAGGCCTGTCTGTGGAGCTAGCGCCTTGGGTGGGTTTTTGCTCATGGGCAGAGGTGCTAGGGGAAGTGCAGGGGTCCTCCTGGCCTGAGGGGTGCAGGTGGAAAGGCCCACTGTAGGGAATTATTCAACCCTCATCTTGCCCCCGATTGGTAATCAAGGATCTCTCCTTGATTACCCAAAGAGTGACATCTGGTTTCACTCTTCATCTGAATGCCACTCCTAAATTGGTTGCACCTAGCCCCTCGCATCCCCACCTGATTGTTATCTTGAGGCAGTTAAGGCAGTTAGGTACACATGGGCTACATAAACAAAGCTCACTCTGCGTGTGAGGTGGCTGGAAGCTGGTCGTGAGGCAGCTGGTGAGAGCTGTGGAGGCTGGTGGTGAGGTTGCTGGCAGCTGGTGGTGATGATGCCGTGGCTGGTGATGGTGAAGCTGAGAGCTGCTGGCTGCTGATGGTGATGTTTCTGGCTGCTAGCTTCCTGCTGGGAACTCTCTCTCCGTCTGACCACCGATGAAGAAAGAACTCTCTCTGGGTTCGACCAGCAACACAGAAGCATCTCTCCTTGTGACCACCAAGACCAGGACAACTGGATGACACTCTCAAGGACTACAAGCAAGCTGAGGACAGTCCTTTTGCCCTGCACCTAGGGACAGAAGCTGAGGACAGCCTCCAGTCCCAGTGCTGGAGGCAGAAAAGCCACAGCTGCCCCAGAGGCAGGAGAAAGAGCTGCTAACACTCAGTCTGTAACACTTCTTTGAGTTCCTCTTTGCCCTTTTCAGGGAAGGGGGAGAGAGAGAGAGAGAGAGAAAGAGAGAGAGAGAGAGAGAGAGGCTTTTCCGTTCTCCCCCCGCTCATCCCACATAGAGGTGGCGCCCAAACAAGGGACCCGCAAAAGTTATTTGGGTTTCTGTCTGCCCTTATCCGGGCAGAGACAGAGAGAGAGACAACAAAGAGCTGCTTTTGGTCCCCGCAAGGCAAAAGCACCCGAGGCTTTTCCTTTCTCCCCTTCTCTTCTGCCAGTGTTCTTGAGGGCCACAGGAGTCCTCACCCCTCACCCAAAGGTCCCGAGTGACTTGTGTTTAGATATCTGTGGCGCCTCCCATCCGAACATCTGGGCCAGACTGGGAAGTGATCACCTCACATAGAGGCGGTGCCTGAACAGGAACCCCACAAAACACCATGGGAGTCCTGCAAACAGGGACCCACATGGGGTGTGGATAAAGACCTTCATCCTGAGAGGGGACCCTGGAAGAGGAGGGATCCCCATCCCAAACAGGGAACGAGAAGGAAAAATGGAAAACCCTCTCCCGAGAAGGGTGCTTGAAGCGGGAGCAGAAGCAGCCATGCTTCACAGAGAACTGGAAGGGATGCCAGATGGGAGGCCAAGAGGATGACCAGTGGGACCATGAGCAATGGATGGAAGGCCAGCGGGTCTGTCCACAGCGGCAGAAGTGAGTGCCACGTGGTAGGGAGTAGGTGCATGTAGCCCTAGGCAGGGACTCTAAGTCTGGGGACCAGTCTGCGCAGGTGTGTAGGGGAGGCATGCACTTAGGAAAGGCCACCAGAGAGAGGCACAAGAAGAGAGCATAAAGAATGCAACCTCCTCTCTCTCTCTCTCTCTCTCTCTCTCTCTCTCTCTCTTTCTCTCTCGTTTCTCAATAAGGACTCATAATCTAGCCCAGGCTGACCTTGAACTCCCAATCCTCTTGTCCCTGCCTCCCGAGGGCTAGGAAACTGGCGTGCACCTCCATTACCTGGCCTCTTCTGTTTTCCTATGAGGCTTTGTGTTTCAATATTGATTATAACCTATTTAGCACTGGGAGAAGGCAAAGGGTCACAAGGAGAATGGAGGAGTGAAAGGCACCCCGTCAGCTCTCTGTAAACCAACGGTGGGAATGAACTGTAAACAGACATAAAAGATCTCACTGGGGTGACGAGAGTGAGCTGCACCTGGATTATGGTGATGGCTACAAAACCCACCAAATTTACTAAAAATCACTGAACTGTACAATTTAAAGAAGTGATTTTATAGTATATAAATATGTAGTTAAGCTAGTAAAAGATGATTATGTAAGTGCATAGGTAATTTTCAGATGTACTCATGTCTGCCTATTAACTGGTATTTATGTTCTTTTATTACTCAAGTTTTTAAAAAGCATGCAATTTGAGAGTTTTGTGATGTTAAACTTAAGCATGCTTAAAAATAAGTGAATAAATTTATGGTCTGTGCTTCCACCTTCCAGAGAGAAGTAACATCACAAATGTGGCCTGTACGTGATCAGTATCTCTGTGGCTGGGGAGAGGCTTCATGGTAGGGAGCTTGCCTGGCATGTGCAAGGTCATAGGTTTGATCCCCAGCACTGCAAGAAAGCAAAAGATAATCAATTTTTAAATATATTTTTGTATGGATAATCTAAAAAGGGGTATAATAGCTTTCATTCCTCAATTTTTGCCACTAGTATAATTTCAAGGATCATTCTGGTAATTGCTTTACTCACTCATCATTGTTAGATCCAGGCTTTGAACACATGTTGTTGCTGGGTGCTATGGAGTCAGGTCCAACTCATAGTGATCCTATGTGCAACAAAATGAAACACTCAACCCTATGCCATGCTTGGCACTGTGTCAGTGTTTCTCTGCTATTCATAGGGTTTTCAACAGCTGATTGTGTTGGAAGTGGGCTTCCACATTCATCTCACATTTTATGCAGTTCTGGGGATCAAACCCAGGCCCTCAGAGTGCAGAGCAGCGCTCTACCAACTGAGCTAAACCCCAGCCTTTAACACATATAGATGTAATATATTCCACCTACATGTTTTAAGTTCAACTGAATATACCAATATCTATTCAATATCCCTTTCTTGATGGGCATTGGGTTTGCTTATTAGAAATGATTTTTCATGGACATTTTTACACACCTTCTGGACATGCATGTATGTGTATGAGGATTTTTCCTAGAAGCAGGTTTGTGGGGTGAATGTGTATATATATATATATACATTCCAACCTTTATTAAATATTCCAATCCCCCAAAAATACATCTTGATAAAGTTGCTAAAATATATAAATGGAGGGAAGGAGGGAAAGGAAGAGGCAGACAGAGAGTGGAACGCAGACCATAGGGTGTTATCAGTGACTGTCAGTGGCTGCTTCTTGGCTCAACAGTGAAATGAGATTATGGAAGAATACTGTCTTCTTTACATCTCTCTCTGTCTTCCTGGTTGCTATTGGAATCCTCTTTTTCTTTAATAATCAGGGGAAAGTTACCATCTCCCATGGCCCCCTCACATGCCTATCAGAACAAACAGATTCCTGAGATGAAGAATAAGATCCCCCCACCCAAACTGCATCCCCAAATTGTACCAACAAGCAAGGACTCTGGCAGATGTGCTCAGCCTGCCCAAGTGCGCGTGGAAGGAGCTACTCAGAGCAAGCATTTCTCTCTACCCCCCAAAAAAAACCAGAGGAGGTGTTTCTGCCTTCGGAATACTTATTTTCTGAGCTTCTGATTTCCTGGGGCCGTGGCCCCCAGGTCCTATAGGAAGGGTGCAGGCATGCCTCACGCTTGAGAAAAATCACGCCATCGCAGTGAAGGTCAGCACAGTGCACCTGCTCGGGTCCTCTAGGGCCCCCGGAGAAACAGCCCTGCCAAGCTCTCCTTGACATCGCAGGCTTTGTGTGCCAGAATTGCCTGCATCATCTGGCAAAGTAGTTTAAAGCTGTTCTGGGAGGTGAAGGCCCTTTCTTTGAAGGAGGCCATTTTTCTACTTGCATTGAAAAAATGTCACACAATCCACAGGATTCTCACCCTAGAACAGTTCCTGGTCACTGTAGACGTGAGTAACAAACATTTCAGTGACATGGGTAGAACTCGGGCGATTGAGTAATGAAACAAAGCACAATAATGAGTGTTCACGCGGAGCCGGCCCTGTGTATCAGGAGCTGTGGCAAATGTTACTTAGCTCTCCCGGTAGTGCTAGGAATTATTACGCACAGTTCATTATCGAAGACACATGCTCCTCAGGAGAAATGCTTCATCCACTCAGCCCTCAGGAAGGTGCTGAGCCGAGTGTGGGACCCAGATCTGTCTTATTCCAGACTCTATGCCATTGTTATTTTTACTTAGGAACTTAAGCAGGAACTCACGGTAGAAATCAGATGAAACAAGGTTTGTAAGAGTCAGCACACAAAGATCAATTTAAATTCCCTGTGAGGACTATTGGTGGGACTGTAAATTGGTTCAACCCCTTTGGAAATCAATATGGAGATACCTCAGAAAACTAGAAATAGAACTGCCAAACTGCCCAGCTATACCACTCGTGGGAATATACCCAAAGGGAGACCAGTCACCATGCCCCAGAGACACCTGCGTCTCCACAGTCAATGCAGCATGCTTCACAATAGCAAGGATATGGAACCAACCAAGGTGCCCATCAGCAGAAGAATGGCTAAAATAAATTGTGGTACACATACACGATGGAATACTACTCAGCAATAAACAAATGAAATAATGTCATTTGCAGCATAATGCATGGAACTGGAGAATAGCATCCTAAGTGAACAAACACAAGCCTCAAAAGAGAAATACCATATGTTCTCACTCATAGGTGGGAGCTAAATCTTACTTAGAGGAAAGAAAATTCCTATACATAAGTTGGGGCTGGGACTTGGCTCAGTGGGTAGAGCGCTGCGCTGCAGTCTCTGAGGTCCCGAGTTCAATTCCCAGCACCGCAAAAATGGGAGAAGGGCCTGGCAATCCACTCCCAAGACAATCCCGAAATAATCAGCCATTGAAAACCCTATGAGGGTCGCTATGAGTCGGATACCGACTCGACGGCACCTAACAACAACAACATACATAAGTTGATATATAAAAATGCACAGTTAAACTTAGCAAAGAAGGGGCAATAGAAAGAATGGAAAGAAGGAGGGAGGGAATTAGCAGAGGGAAGCAAAGATTGAGGAAAGTGGGATGGGGAGGAGAAGCAATGCAGAGGGATAAAGGGAGAGAAGATGATCTCAATGTAAACAAGGTAACTTCATGAACACATGGGAAAAATAGGGGAACAGAACCCAAATATGCATATGAGTTTTACCGCATATTAGTCAAAAGCTTCCATAAACCTCATATGTTGATAAATATGTAACCAAAAGTGATGTAACGGTTGCATCATAGAAAAAAATGCTGTCATACTCTGTACCCCACCAACATTTAGCAATAAATGGGAAAAAATGAAAAATAAATTCCCTTGGAGGAAGTGACTCAAGGAATCAGCCGCAAATCTGTGGCTGACAAAAACTGGGAGTGTGTGTGTCCCGATTGATTAGGTTGCAACAGTGGGAACTTTTCCTAAAGGAAAGCCTTTCCTCAGAGTAAAACACATCGATGCTGCCTCATACTATGTTGTTGTTGTTAGGTGCCGTCCAGTCATGTCCGACTCATAGTGACCCTCATAGGGTTTTCAATGGCAGAGTGTTTTGGGATTGCCTTCGGAGTGGGTTGCCACATCCTTCTCCCATTTTTGCGGTGCTGGGAATCAAACTCGGGACCTCAGAGACTGCGCTCTACCAACTGAGCTAAATCCCAGCCCACCTCATACTATGCTAGGTGCTTATAAAAGCAAGGGAAAGGTTTGCTAGTGCTCTTAATGCTCAGGGATGACAAGTCTGGAAGACGGTGGAGTCCATGTATGACGCTTGTCCCATGGGTGTCTGGTAAGCTAGTCCTTCACAGTTTGAACTTCTGGAGTACTGTTTCCTGATCCGGGCTTCCAGTGCCTCAGGGGGGGAAGATCACAGAGAGAAAATTATTAGGGTTTCATTTTAAAATCTTTTAGAAATAAATGCAGAAGCCTTGTCCACTTTATTTTTTCCTGCCCAAACTAAATTAGGTTTCCCAAGACTGAGAAAAGGAGAGAAAGCAGAGAAGGCAAAGGCTTTCTGCTCTAGGAAAATAGCATCGACAAAATGGAGGCTACAACCAAAGCATTTATATACATGACAATATGTGTGCATGGAAGACAATCAGATGCATTTTGTAAGAAAGCATATAAATAAAAAAGTGTCCAGGAACAGCATTGGATGAGGGCACCTGGGGGAGGGATGGGAGTGGGTAATGGGTGGATGGATGAATGAATGACTGAACTCTTTCGGTGCACATGATAATGTTCCAGGAATACAGGAGAAAGACTAGCTGATAGGCACAACTCACATCTCTGAAAGAGAAAGATGCAAAACAGATTCGAATTAGATACTTCAGTCTTTCGGTCCTCTGCAGTCTGGTGGGTCCCTCAGGTCAAGAAGCTTGCCTATGGGATGCAAAGCTCTCATGTAGAAGTAGAAATCAAGAGCCACAGGACACTTGAACATGCCAGTCTGCACTCTATCCATGGGCTCTATATCTGTGGACTCAACCAATTGCAGATCAAAAATATCAGAGAGACTGGCAAAGTGGCTTGGTGCTTGCTGAGCACATACACACACTGGGTTCAATTTCCCAGCACCAGGCACACAATAGCTAATTAACCGATTTTCAAAGAAACCAATTGTATTTTTTTCTGAACGTGGGCAGACTTGAGGTTTTTTTCCTAATCATTTATTCCTTGAGAAATACAACCTAGCAACTATTTACAGGGCATTTATACCTTATTATGCATATAAGGACTGGGGTTTAGCTCAGTTGGTAGAGCGTTTGTTCTGTGCTCTCTGAGGCCCTGGGTTCGATCCCCAGCACTGCAAAAATGGGAGAAGGACGTGGCAACCCACTCCTGAAACAATCCCCAAAACAAGTAGCCATTGAAAACCTCAAGAGGGTCGCTATGAGTCAGACCTGACTCAATGGCACCTAACAACAACAACAAGGCATATGAGGCACGTATATGACCTAGACATGGTTGAAAGTGTAGAGGAGGATATATGCAGATTATATGCAAATTTCATGCAAAAAGATTATATTACTATTTTGCATACGGGACTCCAGCCTCCACAGAGGTTGGTATCCGTGGAGGGTCCCGAAACAATCTCCCGTGGGAATAGAAAGTCTGTGTTCCTGGGTGAAGCAGTGTGTGTGGTGGCAGGTAGGAAGCCGGCCCCTCACAGGCAGCCACCTGGTATCATCAGTTGGCCTCAACAGAGAGGACAAAGCACCAGGGTAGTTAAGGCAGGAAGCCTGGGGAAAGCATGCTGAGTTTGCTGTAGGATGGAGAAAAGAGCAGAAAGAGACAGGCGGGCTGTCTGACTGCAAAGGACATCAACTATGTGACAGTCAAGACACAAAGCGAAGGCTGGCGCCGTGGCTCACGTCTGCCATCCCAGAGACTCAGGAGGCTGAGGCAGGAGGATCACAAGTTCAAGGCCAGAGGCAGCCTGTGTAACTTAGCAAGACTCTGTCTCAAAAAAAAAAAAAAATTAGGGAAAAGGCAAGCTGGGGGGTGCAGCCCAGTAATAGGGCATTTGCTTAGCAAGTCCAATTGAGTTCAACTTCTAGTATTGAAAAAAAAAAAAATGACCAGAACGTGGGACCCAATGGAAAATATGTACAACTCAATTTCTAAATATATAGAGCTGCCACCAGGCAGAGAAGCATCCAATTGGCACCAATAGCAAAGGCCATCCCAGAAAATTCCAGGCTAGAAAGACAGTAATGAATGAGCAGGAGCCCCTTCTCCCCACAGTGGTATTAATAACCCCCTCCGCCATGCCTATGCAACCCTCTTGAGAGAGCATCGGAACAGCCTCTGAGCTAGGCTGAGAAAATGTTGATTTAACTGAGGTTATCTTAAATTGATTTAGATTAACATTCCATCATAAGGCAATTGAGAGACTTTGGACAAAATTAACTTCCATTATGAAAAAAATGAGAATTTAGACCTTTTCTGCAAATAGAGGTCCACTGACACTATTTAATGCCTGCTCAGCTTGTGCGGCAGGTTGCTTTCTGATCAAAGATTATCCTTGGGTGAGACAATGCGACCACACTGGTTGGGGGGTCTTCAAGGAAGACATGTCCACAATGTACCCCGTGAAAGTGGGGTTTCAAAATATGGTGAGAGCCCAATGTTGAGTTGTAGCTGAGACCTTTTCTTCACCCCCCCCCCCATACACATCAGGACCACCACGTCTGTCCGCTTGTCATGCTCTGGGGGCTTGCTTGTCCTGTGATGCTGAAAAGCTATGTCATCACTATTTCTGATACCAGCAGGGCCACCCACGGTGGACAGGTTTCTGCTGAGCTTCCAGACTAAGACAGACTAGGGAGAAGGACCCAACAGCCCACTCTCAGAACAATTAGCCACTGAAAACCCTATGAATATCAGAGAACTATCAAATATAGTGCTGGAAAATGAGCCCCCCAGGTTGGAAGGCATTCAAGAAATGACAGGGGAAAAGTTGCCTCCTCAAAGTAGAGTCAACTTTAATGATGGAAATAGGGTAAAGGCCCTGGGACCTCTTTTTACCCATGTGGCATGACTCAAAATGGGAAGAAACACAGTGACTTGCACCAGTGAGCTCAAACGAATGAAAAATTATCATGTGCGTGGTTCAGTGTTGGATAATGTTTCATTCCATTGTACATTGGGTCACTATGAGCTGGACCTGACTTGACGGCACCTAACAACAACAACAAAACACATCAGGAAGGTAAGGGAGGCAACACTAGCCTTCTCTCTGTAGGGTTTTTTTTTTTTTTTTTTTTTTTTTTTTTTTTTTTTTTTTTTTTTTTTTTTTTTTTTTTTTTTTTTTTTTTTTTTTTTTTTTTTTTTGTCCTCTTTCTACCTTTGCAACAGCAGACAAATGAACCAAGGCTGCATTTTAGACATCAGAAAAGATTTTTCTCTTTGGATTCCTGCTTTTCACTCTTGTGTAGGGGAAGGATAAATAATGTTGGAACATAATAAAAATGCTTTCAGTCCCCCGGAGCTAAGAAAGCATTTTAATGTAGTGAGTGATGTTACAAAACCCTCTTTATCAAGCAACATGAAGGAAAAGCTTTTCAAATCTGGCTGCATACACAGCCCTGTTATGTTGGAAACGCCTCTTGAGGCAGCCAGGAAGGGGTTCGCTGGGGAAAGAAGGGCTCTGGGTCTCTCCCCTAGCTGGGGGTTCAGGGAGAAGGAGCACAAGGCCCTCTATGAGCGACCGCCCCTCCCTCTTCTGCCTTGGCTCTTGTGACATGGTTACAACTCTCTCCCTTGCTAAGCAGGCTGATGAAATGTCAGGTCCCCGATCCCCCTGTTCTGCCTATGGACTTCACACGTTACGCAGCTGGTTCTCTTGGCTTCTAACTCCCTTCTTTTCACTTCTTCTCTTTCTTCTCATCTATGCCCCTGCTTCAAGACTCATTTCAGAAGCCGTCTTCTGGAGAGCCCATTCTTTGTCTCAGAGAGATGCCTTCTTCTTCTAGTGCCAGAATCCTCTTGTTTTCTGCAGAGAAGTATTTTATATCACTTTACTATACGTAGCTCTTTACCGACCTCTCCCTCTCCCTGGGCACGGCCAAGGCAGTCCATATAAACTATGGTAAGGTAAAGTTTTACCTAAGATCATACCTTCGGAAGAAATGATGCATGCATGAACTAAACAACCAAGCCACGGAAGATGCGCAAAATTGAAACAGGTTCCAACCCAAGTTTCTACCTTTAGAAACTACGTCCAGCATCCCAGAAGTCAGGCGGTCATGGTAGAGAGGTCTAAGTACTGAGTGCCTGCACCTGCCCTGATGACAGGCTTGACATATTCCCAGTCCTTCCAATATATAGGACGTGTCATCTTTCGGTCCTTTGACATTTAAGTAAAATCATATCCAACTTTTCATGCAATATAAGCTAAGAAATCTAGCCTGCCCCCTCTACCCAATGTTTCTTTTTGTGGTACTTGGGGGTTGAACCCAGGACCTCGAACAATATTTTGCAAGTGCTCCACCAGTGAGCTGCACCCCTAGCTCTTCTATTTATTTTTTTATTCTGAGTTAGGGTCTCGCTGAGTTGTCCAGGCTGCCTCTAGCCTTGAACTCAAGATCCTCTGGGCTCTGCCTCCTGAGTCGCTGGGATTGAAGGCAAGGGCCGCCACTCCTGGCTGTGCCCAATATTTATTTCAAAGGATTCAGAAAGGGGACATTGCAGTTTTCTAAAATCACTTTCAAAGTTTCTCACGTATGTCTCATTTTTCTCATGAAATACGAAGGCCCATGACTGCCCATTGTCTCATCCTGGTGGTTTCTAAGAGGTTGAAGGGCACAGTGGGAAGGGATTAGGGCTTGGAGGTCAACATATTAAATCCAAGGCCAGGAATTATGTAGCACGTTGGTTCTCCAGAATGATGAGAAGCCAAGAGATAAAATGTAAAATGGACAGCATACGGATATAATGGTTGTTGCTATTAGGTGCCATGAAGTTGGTGTCTGACTCACAGCAATCCTATGTACAACAGGCAAAACACTATTGTCAGTGCTTTTTTGCTGTTCATAGGGTTTTCAATGGCTGATTGTTTTTTTGAGAGTGGGTTGCCAGGTTCGTCTCCCAAACTAACAGCACCTGGTATTCCCAGGCAGTCTCCCATCCAAGTACTGACCAGGCCCGACCCTGTGTAGCTTCCAAGATCTGACGGGATCAGAGGGCACAATGGTATGGTTGTAGGCTCTCTTTATATAAGCAATATGTAAGTTTATAAAGAGAAAAAACTAGTTTTGCAGTGATTACATTTGAAATCATCCCAAAGCACTAGCAGATGCTCATGACTTGCCTGGTTCTATATTATAAAAGTGTTGTTTCTGTTGTTGTTGTTGTTGTTGTTGTTGTTGTTGTTGTTGTTGTTGTTAGGTGCCCTCAAGTCAGATCCAAACCATAGCAGACCTATGTACAAAAAATGAAACACTCCCTGACTCTGTGCCACACCTGGCCCATTGTCAGTGCTTCTCTGCTATTCATAGGGTTTTCAATGGTTGATTGGTTTTGGGGAGTGGGTTGCTGGGTCCTTCTCCCAAGCCTACAGCACCTGGTGTTCCCAGACTGCCTTCCATCCAAGTACTAACCAGGCCCAACCCAGCTTAGCTTCAGAGATCTGACAGGATCAGGCGCCACAGTGGTATGGCTGCAGGCGATATAATTGCACTTGCCCTATAATGTGGTTATGAAGATTAAATGAATCAATGTATGCAAAGTGTTTGAATAGTGCTTGAGCATAGCAAGCACTTAGTGTGTATTATGGAATGTCATTATAAGTCAGTGCCAAGCACAGTGCTGGGCAGAGGGGAACTCAAGATGGAAGAAGTGTTATGAGGACATCGGGGATAATGGAGTTATATTTACCATTCCAGTTTTTAAAGCTTAGACTAAAGTGCTATTGATGAAGTGACTCGTATGTAATGAGAATAATAAATACGAAAAAAGATAATGAGCTCAGAGCGTTCCTCCAAAAGAAAGCCAATTGCTTTTCAATTATTTTAAATTGTTTATGTCATTCCTATAGATTATGAATTAAGCCTACTTTTTCAAGCATGGTGCTGCGCTTATGTTTATACACATACATAAGTATGTAAACTTGTATTTTGTTTTTTTTTTCCTTTTTCTTGTCTGATAATAAAGCTAGCCATGTTTCATAAATTAATACTCTATTTCTCAACTAAGAAAATTTATACAAAGCCCTTTCTCATGATTTGAAACAGGGCAAAACTTGATGTACACACCCACAAACAACAATACCAATGGGTACTATTAGCATTGGTAAGCCAAGCTAGTTACTAGAATCATCTGAGCTCAAGTTAAGTATAACCAGACACTTAAGGTTAACGGTTAGCAAGAAATGTTAAGACTTAATCATGCTGGGTGAAAAGGAAACAATTCTATTATTATTTCAAATGATGAAGTCAATGTCAACTTTGGAGAAAACATAAAACTAACAAAAATTTAGGGAGAAATAACATTTTATGAATCTTACTATCCACGTAAATCAAAAACATTTTGTTCTAGTTTCTTTTCTCCAGCGTTAAGTAGCGTGGGTGTGCGCAGGCCTCCATGGGTCCCTGATACCTATTTGATGAAGTCAGATGTTATATTGTTTTATATTCTGATTTACGTTCTACTGTTGAGTCTTCATCCACCATTTCATTTTTAATCCACTTGGAGGTGGGATTTACATGCACAAAATCTACATGTCTTAAGCTTAAATTTCATGAGTTTCATCAAATATTTACATGCACATGACCACCATCACAGTCGATATCTACCATAAATTCCACAGCAACTGTTCCCCCAGTGCCAGGTCACTGATCTATTTTCTGTCAGTAAAGATTATATTTGCTTGGTTCAGAGTTTTGTACAATGGATTCATTTATCTGGAGTGTTCTTTCTTTCTTCCTTTCTTTTCTTTTCTTTTCTTTTTTTTTTTTTTCTTGTGGTGCTGGCATGAAGGTTGAATATTGGGCCTCACACAGGTTAGGTCAGCACTGAGCTGCACCCCCAAACCCTTTTTTATTTTTTTATTATGAGATAGGATCTTGCTAAGTGGCAGATTGCCTCTGGCCTCCAACTTGCAGTCTGTCTGCCTCAGCCTCCGGCGTAGCTGGGATTACAGGTATGTACCCCAGCACGGCTCTCTGTTTGGTGCTTTGAATCATTTACTCAGTTTAGTATTTCCACAATTCTGTGTTTGTGAATAGTTGACTCTATTTTATAACTGTGTAATATTCCATTGCATTGACATACCACAATTTATCCATTCACCATTTGCTGGATCATTGGGTCATTTCTAGTCTTTGTTGTTGTTGTTAAGTGCCGTTGAGTCAGTGTCTGACTCATAGCAACCCTTATAGGGTTTTCAATGGCTGATTGTTTCGGGATTATCTCCGAAGTGGGTTGCCACATCCTTCTCCCATTTTTGGTGCTGGGAATCGAACTCGGGACCTCAGAGACTACAGAGTGGCGCTCTACCAACTGAGCTAAATTCTTGTTGTTGTTGTTAGGTGCCGTCGAGTCGGTATCTGACTCGTAGAGACCCTCATAGGGTTTTCAATGGCTGACTGTTTCGGCATTGCCTTGGGAGTGGATTGCCAGGTCCTTCTCCCATTTTTTGTGGTGCTGGGAATTGAACTCAGGACCTCAGAGACTGCAGTGCAGTGCTCTACCAACTGAGCTAAATCCCAGCCCCAGCTAAATTCTAGTCTTAGGATATTATAAATAAGGATACTATAAATATTCACATGTTTGTGTAAGCACACATTTTCATTTTTGGAGGAATTTCTAGGAGTGGAATTGTTGGGTTGTATGATAAACTTTATAAGAAACTTCAAAAAAGTTTTCAACTATAACATTTTATGTTTCCTGGGAGTTCTAGTTGCTTCATATCATTGCCAACAATTGATGCTGTCAGTGTTTTTTAGTTTTAGTCATTCTCATTGATATGTAATGTATATATGTTATGTATGGGCTGGGGTTTAGATCAACTGGTAGAGCACTGCTCTGTACTTCCTAAGACCCTGGGTTTAATTCCCAGCACCACAAAAATGGGAGAAGGACATGGCAGCCCACTCCCAAACCATTTCTAAAACAATCAGCTATTGAAAACCCTCAATCAATAGCAGAGAAGCACTGACCTAGTGCTGGGCATGGTACAGTGTCAGGGAGTATTTCACTCTGTTATACGTAGGGTTGCTATGAGTCGGACCCAACTCAACGGCACCTAACAACAACATATTTATGGATGCTCCATCAGATACTGTAGATCTAAATACTCATCCTTGTGCAAATTGTTGTTCTATTGTCTATTTATGTTCACTGTTTCAATCACTGTAGCTGAATAGTAGATCCAAATATCTTTAATTTCTCTTGGCTCTGTTTCCCCAAATCTTAAGTATATTTGTATTTATGCTCATGATGGATATTGGCCTATTGTCTTTTTTCTCTCATTTTATATCAGTATATTTCTCCATCTCTGCAATTTCTTTTTGACATGTGAGCATAGTGGTGATATGTTCATTCATGTGCATGCACACACTCGTACTACAGGTTTCTTATTTACAGAATAGAGGGAAGATGTGGCTAATCCTCATGACACTCTCCTGTTCAGAATGGAGGAAGACAGCATTTGTTTTTACCACATAACAAGATATTTGGGCTCCCTGAAAATCTTAAAGCCTTTAAATCTATAATATCTAGAATATCTCCTAAAATTTCCTTTGGCAAATACTTCTTCTGATTTAAAAAAAAAAGTATTTATTATGTCCTTGAGAATCTAGCTATTATGTCTATGGCATTATTTTAATTTGGTATTGATCTATACAATGTCTAACTTGACATCAACGACGAGAGTATTGACAGAGCACCTCAGGAGCAAGGCCATGTATGAGGCAAACCCAGGTGGTCCTTAAAGACGTTCATGAAGAGGACCCCCAGGGGGTTCATGATTTTATAAGACCGGTTTTATTTTGGAGCTCAGCTTTCCTAAGTAGAATTAAGCCATTATTTTCATGTCTCCTGAAAAGGATGGATAGTCCTCATGGTAGCATGAAACTATTCACAAAAAAGGGGAGAAATCCCTGAAGACATTAATAAATGCAGGATGACCGATCAGGGTAGCTTGCCTGTGGTTATCTGTGTTTTATCACAAATGAAGTGGCCATGCCCAGGAAACTCCTCAGTGCCAGGCAAGCCAAAGCAGTTGTTGTTGTCAGGTGCCCTCAAGTTGTGTCTGACTCATAGCGACCCTCATGGGGTTTTCAACAGCTGATTGTTTTGGGATTGCCTCCTTCTCCCATTTTTGAGGTACTGGGAATCGAATGCGGGACCTCAGAGACTGCAGAGCGGCGCTCTATCAACTGAGCTACATTGGTCACTCTCTTTAGTGCAAAAAAGAAATAAAGTTGGCTGAAAATTAATACAGTAAAGTAAAATGGGAGACCAGGGTTGCCTCATGGTGGGTTATACACTGTACTGAACGTCTTACAGTTCTTATCTCCTTTCACATCACCGTGGCCTACGACATGTTGTTGTTGTTAGGTGCCATTAAGTCATGTCTGACTCATAGCGACCCTTATAGGGTTTTCAATGGCTGATTGTTTTGGGATTGCCTTAGGAGTGGGTTGCCACATCCTTCTCCCATTTTTGTGGTACTGGGAATTGAACTCGGGACCTCAGAGATTGCAGAGTGGTGCTCTACCAACTGAGCTAAATCCCAGCCCTGCCTACAACATAGGTAGTATTATTCTGCTTTGACATGGTTATCCTCAGCACCATAGTGAAAGATCAAAAGAGACGACATTGACTAAGGAGGTGAACCTCACAGGCTCCCTGGAGTTTATCTAATGGACCCGGAAAAAGAGGCTCATCTACCGTTGGAGGCCCTGAGCTCTTGGAATGTAACCCTGGGCCTCTCTCCAGCACTTGGCAGAAGCCCTTTCAGATGCAAGCACAAGAGAGGAAGGTCAAGATGGTGTTGTTGTTAGGTGCCATGCAGTCAGTATCTGACTCACAGCGACCCTATGTACAACAAGGGAAACACTATTATCAGTGCTTCTCTGCTATTCATAGGGTTTTCAATGGCTGATTGATTTTTGGGAGTGGGTTGCTGGGTCCTTCTCCCAAGCCTATAGCACCTGGTGTTCCCAGGAGGTCTCCCATCCAAGGACTAACCATGCCCAACCCTGCTTAGCTTCCGAGATCTGAGGGGATCAGATGCCACAGGGGTATGACTGCATGCCAGCCCTATTTAATCAGCATCAAAATCATAATCAAATTGCTGCGGGGACATGAGGGGCGGCTGCTGTTAATATTTGAGATGAGCACAGAAAAAGTCATGGTTTCTAGACCTGTCCCCCCTGCCTCCCACCCTATGCCCAGCTGAAGTCTGTCTCCTCTCTTCCTTACTCTCTGAGCAGAGTCTTGGCAGAGGCAACTCCAACATGCTTGTTTTTGAGGTTTGTCGTCTTGCCTGAGTAAGCACTAAGCAGGAGCAAGCCTCTCTCTCAAGGTGAAGAAATTCCTTTCAAATTTTCCATTTAGGAAGCCACATCTTGGCACCTTGGCTGCTGAGTCACAGAAGGCCGACCTCCAGGGCCCTGGGGGAAGCTCAGAGGGCTCCGGGCGGGCCTTGTCTACAGAGAGCTGTCTCCCTCGCCTCCCACCACTCTCCAACTCACCTTGGTTTTGTCTTTATTTATGTATTTTCTCTCTCCTGAAGGTCTAAACAACTTTGAAAGCCTCTGATACACAGAGATCCACCGCGGTGCCACTTGGTGCCGCGCCTTCCTATTGATTTAGCTTGTAATTTCTTCCTTTATTTCTGACACATTTCACTTACGCTCCCAGGTATGGGAGAAGTGCCGAAGCCAGAAAACTGTAATTAAATCATCGGGCAGCCGGCAGGCCAGGAGAGGCTGCGAAGCCGCTCCGTGTCTCCCTCTGCCTGCGTGGGTCATCTGTGGGAAGACGGAGATGGGGATGGCAGGCCGTGGGCAAGCCAGGTGCCCACAGCTACAGACAGGCTTTGCTTTTATAAATAATAATCAAGGGAGGTTTTCACGCCGAATGACGGCTGTGCCCTCAGCGTGCCGTGAATGGTCTCTTATTGCCCCTCGTGTGCCTGGCTCACTCAGCTGGGGGGGAGGAAGACCAGGGTGTTACCCACGGCCGAATCTTTTTTTTTTTTTTTTTTCTTTTTGCGGTCCTGGGGTTGAACCCAGGGCTTGGCGCTTGCATGCTTTGCAAGTGCTGGACCACTGAGCTGCACCCCCAGCCCATTTTCTTTACCTTCTGAGACAGGGTCTTGCTAATTTATGCAGACTGCCTCTGGTCTCGAACTTGTGATCCTCCTGCCTCCACCTCCCAAGCCGCTGGGATTACAGGCTTGTGCCACCGAGCCCGGCCCACAGCCAAGTCTTTCATGAGATGATACGACCTGCAAACTGCACACTGTGTGACATTTTTCTTAGTCACTCAATTTTTATGAAGCCGGTAGCTCGCTGAACCCTGGGGTCTGATGCGTTTTGCAATTTAGTCGCTGTCCGTGGCTCTGAAAGTGCCAACCCCTCACACTGGCCCCTCCCACGCAGATTTGTATAACCGGAAAGGGAAATTCCATTAGCTGGTGATGGCACATTAAGCAAACGACATGACTGTCCTCCCCACCCCCCCATCACCCCAACTTCTCCTGGGGAAGCCTGGGGGTACGTGAAGGCACCTCACCACAGGGTAGTTGTTGTTAGGTGCCGTCAAGTCGGTATCCGACTCATAGCGACCCTCATAGGGTTTTCAATGGCTGTTTCGGGATTGCCTTGGGAGTGGATTGCCAGGCCCTTCTGCCAACAGGGTAGTAGAAGAAGGCATTTATTCACTCATCAAGCAGCGTGGGGAATAACTTGATGGAAGAGGTGATTTATGAAGCACAGGAAACATCTTATAAAAAGCAAATAAGGCCGGGTGCGGTGGCACACGCCTGTAATCCCAGGGACCTGCAAGGCAGAGGCAGGAGGATCGCGAGTTTGAGGCCAGAGGCAGCCTGCATAACTTAGCAAGACTGTTTGAAAATAAAAAGCAAAAAACTGGGCTGGAGGTGCAACTCTTGCCTAGCATGTGCAAGGCCCTGGGTTCAAACCCCCTAGTGCCAAAAAAAAAAAAAAAAAAAAAAGCAAACAATGAACTGCCACCAACAAACCAAGAAAAGGTCAGAATACGGGTTGCTTCAGATGATATCAAGTTGGGGGTCAGCAAACTTTTCCTATCAAGGGTCAGAGGGTAAATGTTCTGCGCTTTGTGGGGACATATACACATTTGGGACACATTCCTTTTTGTCTATGTTGCTGCCATTTTACAACCTCTTGTTGTTGTTAGGTGCCGTCAAGTCAGGTCTGACTCACAGCGACCCTCATAGGGTTTTCAATGGCTGATTGTTTGGGGTTTTTTTATTTATTTTATTTTTTCCAGAATGGGCTGCCACATCCTTTTCCCATTTTGTGGTGCTAGGCATCGAACCTGGGTCTGCAGGGAGTGCAGAGCAGGCGCTGTACCAACTGAGCTAAACCCCAGCCCTTACAACCCCTTAAATATGTTTAAGTTAAAAACAAAAACGAAAAAACCCTGAATAACTGCTTTGGTCCAGGAACACTTACAGAGGAGCTATGGTCCAATTTGTCCTCTCCCAAATGACTTTTACTTGAACTTGAGCCTTGGAATTCCCTGTCAGGGAGGTGTAAAGCAATCCTCGTGTGCCGCAGGGGATTCTCCGAGGCTAGAGAGAATCCACTGGGTGAAGTCCTGGGCCTCACTGCTGCTGGGGGTCATCTGGGGTTGGTTCTTGACTTCTCTGAGCTGTGTTTTTCTCATCCACAGTATGTGAATCATAGGTTTATTGTAGAATCTAGGTGGTATATATGTGGAAGTCACTGTACAATTTTTTAAAACTTTTTCATTTACTTAAAAATGTTCTAAATTAAATGTTAAAAATAGTTAAAAAAATACAAAGGAAAAGAAAGAATCAGTTCTCACCCTCTACTCTTTTCCAGGTGTTATTACTTTCTCTAAATCTTAATTTCACCACTTTTAAAATAGTAATAATGAAACCTATCTGGCAGGGCCATTGTAAGGATCAGCCTAAACACGCTACCTTCTAATATTTGCAGAGAGAAAATCACCATGAAAATTTACTTGTAACATCTACATTTAGGCAAATCTTTCTTCAGTTCTACTTTGTAACCAAGAGTCCACACACGGAACAGGGCAAAAGGGTTTGTAGGAAAGAGAACTTCTCTCTCTGCCTTTTGATGACTGCTGTTTCCCTTCTTTTTTTTTTTTTTTTTTATTAGAAATTTTTAATGTACATCATAATGTGATTCATTTTGACATGCTTTTCGTTGTGACAATTTTCATATATGCAATTTGATAAGCATTATACATATAGGTTACCCCTTACCCTCCTCTATGTTTTCCCCCTCCCCCCTTCCTATCTAAGTTTCCCATCCAAGTCTTCTCTATCTTTTGCAATAACCATTAAAATTCCACTGACTGACTTCACAGAAATAGAAAAAATGATCCAAAAATTCATATGGAACCACAAAAGACCATGTATAGCCAAAACAATTTTAAGCTGCAAATCTAATGCAGGGGGAATCACAATCCCTGACTTCAAACTTTACTACAAGGCAGTGGTTGCAAAAACAGCTTGGTACTGGCACAAAAATAGGCC